>OX465091.1:4578625-4721282 GCA_949987675.1 Chymomyza fuscimana
ATAATATTGATCACAGGCTTATTCTATTCTTGTTGCGGCTTGTTGTTGTTAGTGCTGCTTTTGTTGTAGCTAGTGCAGTTTTATTGGTCGTTGTTGTTGCCTTTTCTCTTCAGTCAGCGCATAGTCATCCAAGTGCACAGTGGGGGAAATTAATAATTTAGCGGCGATTAACATCTTTTGAAAAAATCAACCAACTACCATCAAATTTAAAATATTTTTTGTTCACCAACATTTTCGACGAGTTTTGTTCAAGCAAACATCACAAGACACTATAGTAATTTTAGAGTTATCTCAGAAGTTACTTTTCCTACTAGTGTTCCAAATAAAATAACATCTTCGGAAAAAACACAATTAGACTCCACAACCAATTTTAGATTTTTGCTGTTACATACCTTTAACTTTAATTAAAAACAAAGTTTTACAACTGCACTAATAAGCAGGGCAAGCAAAAAGAGCAGTTGCCGTTTACCATCCTGGTATATTATAAATCGAATTCAATAAATTTTGGGCCAATTTAGATTTTAACCCTTAACGATCGAACGATTTTTATAGCATTAAATACAAGTCCCCGTAGCGGGACTTTCGACCGTTAAGGGTTAAAGTGAATCTTCAGTTGATTGGTATTCCACCCACTGTGCAGCATGGCGCTCTATTCTCGGATCGGCGGTCACGCGAATCCCTTTTTTCCCACACATACAACTACATACATACATATATGTACAATGTGCATAGATATTTTTCGTTCAACAGAATGAGAGTCGATAGTTAAATACCCTTTTTTGCATTGTATACGTGAATCTGTTCTACAAGTGTTAAAACAGTCACATACTCCGAAAGTATTGAATTGTGAGAAACTAACGATCTATAAATTTAACTAAACAACAAAGCTTAAAGCCGACTTCAATTGCCAGCTCACGGGAAATCCTTGCTCTATTTTTAGATTCACGCTTTTACTCTGCCCGCCTGTACCATAGAGCTCTAAACATTTTGCGCACATTGAATATATGAAATAATTTTTGTTTCATCCTTAGTTAATTGGTATTCTTTTAAACATAATAAAAAGTAAATATGTAGTTATATTTTTATTGTTTCTGTTGTCAGGTGGTTATTTCGTCTGAAAAAATATTTTGACTCTATGGTAGGGTATCACTGTGTTGATACCCAAGTGTCGCTATTGCTTCCATGTGAAGTTTTGCAAGCAAATCAATCAAGCCTGCGATAGCTCAGTTGCAGATTCTCGACCGAAGGTTTGGAGGACAACAACAACAACAATGTGTGCGTGTGTCATTGCTCAACTCACAGCCAACTGCAAAAACAAAATAGTGACAAAAAATAATAGCAAAAAAGGAATTACATATAATACAAACATATACTTTTCAGCAAGAGACAAAAATTAGTTAATACTAAAAAATAAGAGGTATTAGTAAACATTTTAGTTAAAATTATGAAAATACAAATTCGTGTGTTTTATTCAATTTCAGTTTTTTTAAGCATCAAAAAAACTCATACACTTCGGCGGCACATCTTCATAAATAAGGCTTCACAAGCTTCTTGGCAACGATTTCTTGCACATACACACTTGCACAGAAACTATGAATGCACATACATATGTATATGTACCTGTTATTGAAAATTATGAATAGTTGTATGATAATGCAACTAAATTTATTTTATATTTCTATAACAATGTCAGCTAAATAAGTGCAAGCTTTTTAGTACATGATTTAAAAAGTATTTGGTTTTATTCAATAAAAATCATACATTTTGACGGCAACATTTTCGTCAATAAATCTTCAACAGTTTCATGAACAACTTCTTGCACACATGTACAAGCCTTTGCATTAACAACCTACAAATGTACATATACATATTTTACCTGCGTTGCTGCTGCTTTGTTTTCATAATTGCGCGCGCTCACAACAGCACACATTTGCGAATTTGAATAAGCAGACGAGATCAAAACAAAAACGGCAGCCAACAGCTGACTGCCTACATTTTCTTTCATTCTATTCGTTTCACAAACGCACACAAAAGCAACTCAAATGTAAACGCTGAAACCGTCATGATTTTCTGCGCCACCGAGTACTTTTTGTGCGAGTGTTCGTCTCTATTAGTTTGATACTCCTTGTATTTGTGCATTACTTTTTCCGCAGTTGTAATGCAGATTTTCGTCAGATCACATTCGGCACCGCTTCACTTGCTTGATGAGGGGGTAAGCAACAAAGAGAAGACAAGACGACTCTGCTTTTCTATTTCCCTTCGCTTACAATCCCTCAAACGAAACGCAGCGCTTGTAATCAATTACGTTTTCTGCGGAGGTAATGCAGTATTTCGGCAGACCACATTCAGCTCTGCGCCGCTGGGGAGTGTCAAACGGTTGAGCGAAGAATCTACTGAGCGTGCACTGAGCGTAATCAAAACGAGAAAGAGCGACTCTCCAATGTTCTTCTCGCTTTGGATGACAATATTTTTGCAATGTAAAGAAAGTTCCGCCAAAATTTCTAACGGAAGACTTTGAACTTTACAGCTGTGGTGAAATGGTCACCGTCTAGTATGTACTTTAGTTCGTATTTATATACGAGAAATAGTCACTTTTACTTTTAGACGGCAAGCCAGCATTTGCAAGTATATTTACGTATGTTCATAAGTATGTATGTGTGACAAATATATAAGCGGCAAGCCGTTTCACTTATGTTTATACATATTTGTAATTAAAGTGTTTTAATAAAAGGCAATTTTGTATATAGTGGATATTGTTAAGTATTTTAAATATGTCGTGTGTTTTATTTAAATATTTTAAAAATGTTGTATATTTTATTTGTTTATTTGTATGCGTATGTTAGGTTAGGTTGAAGCGGCCGCTGGCTTAAAAGCCAGCTTACTTAGGCCTAGACTGGCCCGTTGTATTGCCGCACGGATGTATAACTTTTAACCCCTTTTCCACTTTGACAACCCTTAGAAGGGGCACCAGCCTGTTGCTGCGATGTAGCCAGCAATCTTCCTCGGGCAAATGGTTTCTAGGTCTGCTAGATTGTGGAGGAAATAGTTTCCCAAATACTTGTTCCTGCGTCTGCATAGAGCTTCGCAGGAACAGAAGAAGTGCTCTACCGATTCTACCTCTTCCTCGTCTTTGCAGCTTCTGCAAAAATCATTGTATGGAACATTCAGTCTGGCTGCATGTACCCCGGCAAGCCAGTGTCCGGTGATCGCTCTGACAACCGCCGAGCACTGTTAACGATTTAGTCCGCAAAGCTTGGAGGAGCGTTTTGCGTCTATTTTTGGCCATATTTGGCGACTGAGCTTACAATGGGAGTATTGTTCCACATGCTTTGGGCATGGGAACTAAATTTTTTCCTTATTTGTAACTTGAAAGTGGCAAACGGCATACGGATATCCCCCTTATCCGGTAGAAGGGTAGTGGTCGTGCCGTGTCTGGCCAATTCGTCTGCTATTTCGTTGCCTGTAATATATTGGTGTCCTGGCACCCAAATAAGGCTAATAACAAACTGCTTTGCCGAAAAGACCCCGCCCCCAACTTGGCTGTTGAGTTTGGAGCCGTCTGTAAAAAAGCTAATGTAGTCGCTTTGACCTGGTTGACTTTCCATCCACGATTCCTGTTTTGAGGAGACACTATTTTGTGCCACCTTTGGCCAAATTATAAAAAATATTTGATTTAAAATCATAAGCCGGTCTAATAAATATACACGTGCGTATTTATTGCGTGATCTGTTTGGAATAGATCGAGCTAGCGCAAGCAGCAGCAGCATGCGAAAGCTCGACTTGAGCGAAAGATAAAGAGAGTAATAAACAAAAGCTCCCGCTTGAACGCAGTAGAACAAAGCGTAGAGCACGATTAAAGAGAATATGCAACAAGTGCATTTACATATGTGATGAATGTGTTTAGTTATTGGAATGTTATGTGTTTGTTATGTTCTGCTCCCGACATGCACCCCCCGTTGGAAGGGTCACGCTTTCAACCGATGTGGTTTCCAAGGGCAGAACAGCGATTTTGTTGACCGCTCTCTTGACTAGGCCGGTTGCAGTCTTGATAATTGCGACTCGCACAACGCCGTCTTTGCCAGGGATGACGCTGTCGATTTTGCCTAGGTGCCATTTGAGTGGAGGAAGGTTGTCTTCTTTTAGTAGAACAATGACGCCCGGTTCCAGGTTTGGAACTGAAGAGCGCCATTTTCCGCGCTCCTGAAGAAGCGATAAGTAGCTCGTACTCCATTTGCGCCAAAACATTTGCTGCATTTGGCACACACGTTGCCAACGACTTAGGCGATCGGTGTTCAAATGCGTAACGTCTGGCTCCTCGATTGTGGCGAACGCTGAACCAATGAGGAAGTGCCCAGGCGTTAGTACCTCTAGGTCCTCAGGATTTTCTGTAATGGAACAAAGAGGTCGTGAGTTCAACATGGCAGATATTTCGCATATAAGAGTTCGCAGTTCATGGAATGTTAGCACAGTAGTTCCAACGACGCGGTAGAAATGATATTTGGCTGCTTTGACGGCGGCCTCCCATAAACCACCAAAATGTGGCGATCGCGGTGGGATAAAGTGCCAAGTCAATTCAATAGATTGGCATGCGTTGTTAAGATCGGTTTTTTGGGGGTCGCTAAGAAACAGTTCACGCAGTTCTTGCAACTCATTTTTCGCTCCAATGAAATTTGTCGCGTTATCCGACCAAATGGAGTTGGGTTTGCCTCTGATGCTGATAAAGCGTTTCAGAGCCGCGATAAACGACGGCGTGGATAGGTCTTCTACTACTTCCAAGTGCGAAGCCTTTGTTGCGAAGCAGACGAATATAGATATGTAGCATTTTATGGGCGCTTTGTTTCTGGTTTCAGCCTTACAGTAGAATGGACCACAAAAGTCTACTCCGGTAGTGTGAAATGGTCGACTTGGTTGTACACGATGCTCTGGTAATGGTGCCATTATGTGTTCGTATACTTTAGGCTTCATGCGAAAGCAGCGTATACATTTGTTGATGATGGAAGCAACGGCTTTGCGCCCTCCAATGGGCCAAAATCTCTGCCTTAAGGCAGCAAGCAAACTCTGTGGTCCAGCGTGTAGAAATTTGTGGTGAAAAAACGTAATGATTGCACGGGTGACTGGATGATGTTTTGGCAATAGCATGGGATGCCTAGCATCGTAGTCCAAGAATGAGTTTTGAAGCCGTCCGCCTACTCGAATTACTCCTTCCGAGTCCATAATAGGATTGAGTGATGACAGCTTGCTTTTAGGTGAGATTTGCTTGTTGTTGAGTAATTCTTTGTACTCATCAGTGAAATGCACCTGCTGAATGGCTCTGATGAGTAAAAGTGTGCCTCGTTTGATGTCTTCTACTGTAAGGGGTCCTGTTCGGCGGGGCTGATCCTTATGTTTTAGCAGTAGAAAACGATAAATGTATGCGAAGACACGTTGGAGTTTTCCAAATGAATTTTGGAACTTGCAGTCGAATGAGATACCCTGTTTGTTAGATAACACGAAGACTTGACGGCGTCTTTCAGGTAGATCCAAGATAGGCCCCAAGCTTGCAGGCCAATTGTTGCTGCTTGAGCACAGGAACGAGGGCCCCTGACGCCATAGACTTGATTCCAGCAGCTCTATTGGAGTACAACCACGCGACAGGATATCTGCAGGATTCAACTGGGAAGGCACATGGTGCCAAATCATCCCTTTGGTTAGCTCCTGGATCTGCGCAACCCTGTTGGATACAAAAACATTAAAATTTGATGGCGATTCACGTATCCAAGAGAGGACTATGGTTGAGTCTGACCAACAATGAAAAGCGCAACTGAACGGTACGCTTTGAGAAATGTAACACAGTAAATGTGACGTAAAGGTTCCAGCTAATTCAGACCGTACGTAAAGTCAAGCACCATAAGCAGATATGCTCGCATCACAAAACGCATGGATTTCCCATGTTGCGTGAGGCAGCATGACAAAGCGAGGAAATTTAAGTGAGCGAACTGCTGAGATCTGAGATATGAGATCGGTCCACGTAGATTGCATGGCTTGAGGCAAAGTTTCGTCCCAACTCAGCTTTTCTTTCCACAAGGCTTGAAGAAATATCTTGAGCTTGGTGATGATTGGCGATATTAGTCCGAGTGGATCGTAGAATCTGGCAATGCTTGATAGAATGGTGCGCTTAGTGGTTGGCCCATTTAGCAAGATATGCGTAAAATTGAATAGAAGATCATCGCAGATTGGGTTCCAAGCCAATCCGAGAGCCTTAGCTATGTCAGTGCCGTCGTTGAATTTGAGCAATTGCTCACGATCCAATTCCAATCGAATTGGAAAATGGCCTCTTTGCAACAACTCCCTTACTTCTCGCCTGATTTGAGAGACTTCTTCGATTGTATCACCGCCAGAGATAAGATCATCGACGTAGAAGTCCCTGCGAATGATTTTAGATGCTAATGGAAGCGTAGCTTCTTCGTCGTACGCCAGCTGATGCATGGCGCGGATAGCTAAAAATGCAGCAGGCTTTGTGCCGTATGTCACTGTGTCCAAGGTATACACTTTGACATCATCCTCAGGATTGTCTCGCCAGAGGATACATTGAAGAAGCTCATCAGGATGAGTCATACGGACGCAGCGGTACATTGTGCATATGTCTCCACATAATGCAACTTTGAAAAAAACGAAAGCGAAGTAGCGTGATGAATATTTTTGGTTGTATGTATGGGCCTGCCAGCAATAAATCGTTTAATGATGAACCTGAGCCATCAAAGACAACGCGTAATTTTGTTGTAGTGCTATCCAGTTTGTGGACGCAATGATGTGGCAAGAAGTATTGAGGAAAGTTTGATTGCTTAGATGACAGCGACATATGACCTAAGTCTACATATTCTTGAAGAAATGCTGAATATTGCTGCTTCAGCGAGGGATTTTTAGCGAGTTTGCCTTCAAGAGATTTAAGTCGGCGTAAAGCATGATCGTATGAGTCTCCGAGGGCATCAAAGTTGATTTTTGCGGGAAGACGTACAGAATATTGCCCCGATTCGAGGTGCGAGTACCCCTTTAGGAAAAACTGTTCGCATTGTGCGTCCTCATCTGAAATGGATGGCGAGGCACCGAAACAACTGTCGATTTCCCAAAATTGTTTGACGATTTTGGATAAGTTATCCATATCTGGTTGCGGGCTCGGCTCCTTGGCTAGTGTGGCCAATGCTAAATGTTTGCCCTTTGTGCCTGACAGGCTACCAGACACAATCCAACCGAGCCTGGTTTTTTGGAGCAATGGTAGTTGGTTTGCTACGCGAATTTGCCCAATACAAAGAATATCAAAAAATAGGCTTGCGCCTAAAAGTAAATCTATTCGCTGTCGCTTGTAGAAAAGTGGATCAGCGAGAGAAATGTTGTTTGGTATTTTCCAATCAGTTGTATTTATATCAAAGTGCGGTTGATAGTCAGTTATAGTGTGCGTTATGACCGCAGCAAAGGAAGCACGATAGCTTGCATTGTAGGACTGAGCAGAAATATCAACCGATTTATCAGAAGAAAGAGATGATTCCCCTATGCCTGATATAGCGATGCTTGCGCGATAGGGTTTAAGCTGAAGCTGATTGGCAAAACGAGATGTGATGAAATTTATCTGTGATGCGGAGTCGAGTAATGCGCGGCATGGTACCCAGACGCCCGATCGATTTTGAATATATACAATAGCAGTAGCAAGCAGCACGTAATCGGTCTGATTGGTTTTAGGTGGAGACGAGGTTGTAGAGATAAGCGTAGCCGAAGATTGAATTGAGTGGCAATAATAGACGTAGGCTGAGAAACCAGCGGTGTGGCATTTGCCTCCATATGTAGCAACGAATTATGCTTTGCCGAGCAGTACTTGCAGTGCCCTGATTTGCAATGCTGCAAGCTGTGGCCTTTGCGCAGGCAGTTTAGGCAAAGACGCAATCTTTTTATTTCTTTATATCGCAGATTGGGAGACAAGCTTAAGAATCGTGGGCACCTTGATATATAATGGTCTTTAGCATCACAAAACGTGCATGCTGCTGAGCTATTATTTGTTACAATAAACGAGCTATGCTGAGATTTATTCGAGGATTTGCCCACCTGTTGGCTAGGTGTATGTTTTACCGTAGCGCATTCCAAATTTTCCATAGTGCGGCATCTCTTCTCTAAGAATGATGACATGTCGTCCCATCTAGGCAATTTATTCGTTGGCAATGCTTCTTCCCATCTCTCGAATGTGGCTCGATCCAGCTTGGATGCGATGAGGTGTATGAGCAGTCCATCTGCAAGCTCCTGAGTTGTTGCCATTGTGCTCAGTGCACGTAAATGTCAATTTATGTTGTCGCTCAACGCCCGTAAACTGCTAGCAGATCCTTTCTCAACACCTGCGAAACCAAATATAGACCGTACGTGTGCCTGGAAATGAAGAAGTTTATTATCAAATCGACTAATTAATAATATCAACGCCTTATCGTAGTATTGTGTCCAACGCGGCGCCGTCCAAACAAGCGCGTAAATGCTGGAACTTTTCCACCTTGCTGAGATCCTCGTCATTACCAATGACTGTGTTGTACATAGCATAAAAATCAAGCCAATCTATGTAAGCGCCAGAAAAACGTGGTAGCTGCAACTCTGGCAAGCGAGACTTCCGCGCTGGAATCCTAAATGTAATGCTGTGGTCATCAGTGTTGGATTGCATAGCAGTAGAATGTGAAACGGCAGCTCTGCGTTGGTTTTCAAGCTCGCGGACGAGGATAGACGCAACCTTCCAGTACATCTTGGCAAAGTCTACTCGTGCATCGCTATTGAATTCTGAAAAATCTAGCTTCTCTAGACTAGACTGTGCGCCGTCAAAATCAGCGTTCATGCGCTCAGCACATTTTAAGCGAACCTGTAAGTCACCTTCGTCGAAGTGGCTCAAATCCTGTGCCTACAAATTTTCGTTCATTGCCACTAACTGCCTTGATATGGAGTTAGTTTTTTCTTTAAGAAAGGCAATTTCATTTGAGAGTAGCACATTTTTTACTGCTGATGTGTCAGCGCTGATTGAGTCCGACGTATTTTCAGCCATTATTGAATGCTGTTTAAATCACTGCACAAACTAATTGTAGTAGCAAATCCAATAAAGTGGATGTAAATTATAAAACTGAGGTTATGCTCAGACTATTATATATTTTTTTTTGAACACTGACGAAATATTTGCACAGTTGCGTAACAGGCCAAAGACCTCGAAGTCCGTTAGAATTGGCGCATTTATTTTATGCTTGCATGTATGTATGGTAATGTACATAACATGCAAAACTGTATTTGATACGATTTATGTATGGGTGTATATAAGAACTGAGAAGTTGCACTTTTTACGATGTATGTATGATGATGTACATAACATGCGAACTGTATTAGATGATGTATATATGATGTATATAACACGCGATACAGTTGTATATGTTTATGTAATAAGCGAAACCGTTTTGTGTAAGCACATGCGTATGCCTACAAATATGTGTGTAATTTGCACGAGTTTTGCACAAACAATTTAAGTTTGGACTTTGACACCGAATTATGCCAAAAGACGCTGCGAATATGTTTGTGTTAATGTTTAATGATACCGAATTGCACCACTAGCGCGAATATGTAATTATTGTATACCGAATTGTAACAATATTGCGAACCGAAACCAAACAGATCACGTCGGGGTCACCAAAAGTTTTGAGGAGACACTATTTTGTGCCACCTTTGGCCAAATTATAAAATATATTTGATTTAAAATAATAAGCCGGTCTAATTAATATACACGTGCGTATTTATTGCGTGATCTGTTTGGAATAGATCGAGCTAGCGCAAGCAGCAGCAGCTGCATGCGAAAGCTCGACTTGAGCGAAAGAGAAAGAGAGTAATAAACAAAAGCTCCCGCTTAACTGAGTTCTAACGCAGTAGAACAAAGCGTAGAGCACGATTAAAGAGAATATGCAACAAGTGCATTTACATATGTGATGAATGTGTTTAGTTATTGGAATGTTATGTGTTTGTTATGTTCTGCTCCCGACAATTCCCTTGAAGGGATATTGGTGGTGAAAAGCGTTGAGGTATTTTTTTTTTTTTTTTTTTTTTAAATAGTTAGGTTCTCTCACAACAGAGAGTGGGCACTGCGACCTCAAGATCTATTGTTCCTTACCCATTGTTTTAGGACAAAAGACCATCTGCCTCCCTTATGAAAAGCAGTAAGTCTTTCGTTGGGATTCGGCGTAGCTGAAACGGGGTGATCCGTTCAGCTCCCAAATGTGTGACTCTGTCCCACACTATTGCTGGACAGTCACACAAGATGTGTTTGGTCGTCTCGTCGTCTTCAAAACAAAGCCTGCACTCTGAGGAGTCCGATAGACCCATTTTTTGTAAGTGATAACTTACAGTATGGTGCCCAGACAAGTAGGCTACCAGGAACCTTAGGTCTGCTCTACCAAGACCTATAGTTCGGTTTGCATCCGAAGGTGAGACAAGCACATTTGCCTGTCTTAAATTCGGTAAAGAGAACCAATATCTCCTATGTTCACTTAAGGCCCATTTGTTGACCATAGTTTTCATTGTCGACCAGCTGATGCCACAGAAGGGCGCGGGGCAAGTGGTGGGCGAAGAGGAGCCCAGTCTTGCGAGCTCATCAGCTGTCGAATTACCTTCCACTCCTGAATGTCCAGGAACCCAACAGAGTGTGACTCTGTTATTGGAGGACAGGAGTTGGATTTTGTTCACGCATTCCCTAACCAGCTTGGAGGAGATTCTCCACGAGGACAATGCGCTGATAGCGGCCTGGCTATCTGTAAATATGTAAATGTTAGCACCCCTAGTACCTTTAAGGAGGATACTGTGGGCGCAGACCTCTAAGGCGTGAATCTCTGCTTGAAAGACACTGGGCCAGATACCCATTGCAATAGAGATTCTGAAGTTGGGTCCGACAACTCCAGCACCTACACCCTGTTCCGTCTTGGAACCATCCGTAAACCATTGCTGGCACCGGAGGTTACCACAGGGGTTGCCTTCAGTCCAAGTCTCGCGATTTGGAATGAGAGATCTAAATTTCCTATTATGGAGAAGTTCCGTGGTCATATAATCTGATCTTGAGCAGATCGAAAGGACAGGAAGAGAACATATAAGTGCAGCATGGCCTGTGTCACTCTCCACGAGTCCAGACGTGATCCGGATCCGCAGAAGACTTTGCATAGCTGACTTTTTGATATGTATGTGCAGTGGAGTCAGTCCGAGGACTGTCTCCATTACAGCTGTAGGACATGTACGCATTGCTCCCGACAGAGATAGGCATATCAGTCTTTGTAGCTTACTGCACTTTTTAATTGCTCCGCTTTGCTGCACCTTGGGCCACCACACAAGGGCTGCGTACGTGATAATAGGGCGGACCATTATACGGTACAACCAATCTATTATATTGGGTCTGAAACCCCAAGTGCTACCAAAGAATTTCCTGCAAGCCCATAAAGCTCGAGTGGCCTTTGAGAGCACTAACTCTAGGTGGGAGTTCCAGTTTAGCCGTTTATCCAGGACTATTCCTAGGTACTTAACCTGACTGGAGAACACCACCTCTGTTCCATTAATGGTCAGGTTCCTAAGACTCGTGTTGTATCTCTTCGTAAAGGGAACAACCACGGCTTTTTGGGGATTGATGCTAAGTCCTTCACTTAGGCACCAGTTAAGGGTTACTTGGAGGGCTTGTTCCATCACATTTGTGATGGTGCTCTCGTATTTCCCTGTCACTATTATAGCTAGGTCGTCTGCGTAGCCGATGGCCTCATAACCAAGTCCCGACAGTTTGATTAGCAGTTCATCGATTACCAGGGACCATAGCAGTGGAGATAACACACCCCCTTGTGGACAACCTTTTACAGCTCTTATGCTGACAGAAGTACCATTCAGGGTTGATGTTATATCTCTCTGACGAAGCATGGCCTCTATCCATGCAACAGTGTTACGGTCAATATCCCTACGAGGCAGCGCCCTGGATATAGAACCGTAGTTGGTATTGTCGAAAGCACCCTCAACATCTAGGAATGCGCACAAAGCTATGTTCCTGGATTCAAAGGCTTTTTCAATTTTTCTAACTAAGTGGTGTAAGGCAACCTCTGTTGACTTTCCTTTAACGTATGCAAACTGCGTCGAGTGCAATGGGATTGTACTGTGCAGTTTGTTTCTGATATGTAGGTCGAGAAGTCTCTCTACCGTCTTCAGAAGAAAAGAGGTAAGACTGATGGGTCTGTAAGATTTGGGCTTGTCAAGTGGCCTGTTTCCAGCCTTGGGGATGAAAACTACCCGCACCCTCCTCCAAGGACGGGGTATAAAGCCCCAATCGAAGCTTGCTCTAAACAGACGAATCAGAGGATGTAAGATGGTTTCCAGGCAATTCTGAAGAAGTGCTGGGAAGCTCCCATCTCCTCCTGGCGCTTTAAAGGGATCGAATGAGTTTATCGCCCACCGAACCTTGTCAGCATCGAATATTTTGCCAGATGTTCTGGCAGCCCGTAGTATATTAGGTTCATAATCTTCGGATTGGGCAACTCCGTCACAAATAGTCGAACCTGGAAAGTGAGTTTGGAGTAGAAGCTCCAGAGTTTCCTTTCGGTCTGTAGTGAAAGAGCCATCACTCTTACTTAGTAGACCAACCCCATTTGAAGGTTCTTTGGCCATAACTCGCTGGAGTCTAGCCGCTTCTGTGAGGTTTTGGACATTACTACAGAAATTCCTCCAGGTATCCCTTTTAGAATTCCTTATGTCATTATTGTAGTCAGTGAGAGCAGCCTTGTACTCTTCCCACTGTTTTGTTTTCCTGGCTTTGTTGAAGAGTCTCCTTACTGTTTTCCTTTTAGCAGTTAGGTTGGCGTTCCACCACGGAACCTCACGTTTCGATCGGAAGGAACGCTCAACCGTGCTCTCATGGAAGGAGGAGACTAGCACATCTTCAAGCTGACTTGCAGCCAGGTCAATCTCGTCAACCGAGTTGATATTTGAGACCAAAGAGTCAGCCCTATGCTCAACCAAGGTCTGAAAAAGTACGCAATTGGTTTTCTTTGGGTTAAAGACCCTCTGCTCTAACTCCGCCCGCCCCGGTAGATCAAACCTAATGTGCTGATGGTCTGAGAGGTAAGTAAGGTAGGTTTATTTCCTTTATTGATAATATCTAATTGACTACACAATAGATACTCTAAAAGGGACTCACCTCTGATATTGACGTCGCTGCTGCCCCAGATGGTATGGTGCGCGTTGGCGTCGCAGCCGATGACCAACTGTGTTTTTTGTTGTTTACAGTGGTCAACAAGCCGCCTGACCTCTGTCGGCGGAGCGTCTGCCGTGTCACCAGGAAAATAAGCTGCCGCCACAGCTATCTCCCTCGTGCCGCTCTCAATAGCCACTTGTATCAGCGCGGCCACTAGATCTCTGGAGATGAAATTCGTTAATGGAAGATATTTGACACTATTGTCAATGAGCATCGCAGCGCGAGGCACATCCACTTGACGAAAATACAACAACTTACTTGTAGTGACGCTAAGTCCACGGACTTGGCCACCATTCGAATAAGGCTCCTGGATGAGAGCCAGGTCGATTTTGTTCTCGGCGAAGGTCCTGCACATGGTGGCTGACGCCCCTTTGGCGTGGTGCAGGTTCGCCTGGAGCACCTTAATGGCGCTCATGGCTCTCCTTTATGGAGCGCTGCACGAGGCTGTTGAGCTTGCCTCGACGAGACCCATTGCCTCTAGCGCCCTTCGGCAGTTTTTCCGCTTTGCACACGATAGTCCGCGCGGTAGCAGTGCCCTTCCGTTGTCCTTGACTCGCATGCCCAGCAGCTTTGCTTGTCGAAGGACGCGGATCGTTGCCGGAGGAGGCAACAGCTACCTCCGTGGAGGTCGACGGCACAGGTGCCCTCACAGTGGCTACCACCGGCGTGGCAGTCACCTTCACAGGGGGTGTTGGGGCTGTTTTCCCGGCCTCCTGGCTTGCATCTGCTGCCATCGGGGGCTCAGCAGCCTTGGGGCCAGCACCCCTGTGAGTAAGCCTTACCTTCCCGAAATGGTAGTAGATAAGCCCATTCTGTTCCACCAGTTGTTGATAGGATGACCCATCAACCGCAAGGACGAGATGCAGAAGTTGACCTTGTGTCAACCTCTGTATTACTCGCCATTGCGAGGTGCAAACAGAATTTTGGGCACTAACGGCCGCCAAAACTCTCTCATTGTTCAAATCGATGCTGTTGGGGAAGTAGCCGCGAACCACATGGGAACGTGGAAATTCCTCCTCCGTCATCAACTTGATGTCAAGGGCAACTTTGCTTTTGATGTGGCAGAAGTTGCTCTTCACGCATGAGGCTGTGGAGTCGTTCGCACATATCAGCAAAACCCAGTTAGTACGAAGGACACATCCTTCAAACTAGGGTTTCACCTCACCGACGTACTCCAGGGTGGCCTCAAGAATTGCACTTTTAATCCGTGCCATTTGCTCGGATGAAAGCGCTGCAGCATTAGAAATAAAGCCTAGCTTGACGCCTTTCACTACGCTGCTGTAGGGCATCTTGTTGGACACCGCTTGGGTCCGCTTTTGCTTTTTTACCGCCGTGGGTGGCGATTTTTCATCCGATCGGCCCCTCTTGACCTGTGTCGCGGAGGGTGCCGATGAGATGGAAGCTAGAGCTTCTGCTCTGGAGAGACCCTTGTCAAGGGCTCTCTTCTGGAGTTTTTTCTCCCGGGACGACAGCTTCACAAACGAAGGCTGTTGTTCCAGATTGAGGGTCTGGAGTGCGGATCCGATGACGGTGCCTGAAGATTTCTGCGAGCCAACGCTAGCAGTTTCGTCTCCGTCAGAGACCAACGGTTCGTCCTCGGTGCTAGCGGCCATCACCTCGAGCTGCCGTTGTCTAACCATTAGTCCCCTCTGTTGACTTGGTACCGGTAGTTCCGGCTGTTCCATGTGAACAGGTTCCGGTGATAGCAACCGGTTCCCTGAAACGTGCCCATCATCGCCGCTTAGGGGGGTTGTATTCTGCAGCACTTCAGCTGTAGCGGTACATGTAGGAGTCGCCGTGCAGGCTTCTCCCTGGGGTGATGCTTTTAGAGTGACATCAAACTCATCAGAATTGTTTAAATTTATATCCATACAATATGTTAGAAACACGGGTCATGGAGGTCACCCACGGGATTGCCCGAGATGCCGTGGGAAGTCAGCTATTTGAAACTGGAGGTTGACAGGTATCCAGAGTCCGCATACTAACGACCGAGCGACCCCTCGGCCATGCATCTATCGGCGTATGATGTTCCACCTTAGATTGGGGTAATTTTTTATGAAAGAGTGTTCTTCTCTTCGCCCGACTACAATTAGTCAGCACCACATGGCAGAGACATGACCTTACCATGGGCCTGCTTCCAGCCGCCCTCACGGGGAGAGTATAGTCGCACTACCAGTAGTGTACCACAATTACGGCGCGTACCACCAGCGTGATTACACGTTATTCCCCTTGTGATACCTATTGGCTGACAGCGTTGAGGTATACTCTATAGGTGTACAGTAGTCAGTGACAGACACATTTGTGTCCTATATTAGAATGGACGAGTGTCCGTATCCCAAGACCGCCCAGCATTTGGCATCTTTAAGGCGTCTTGCTGTTAAAGTGGCAATTTCTTTTGCCATTAATGAGATGGGTGGTATATTTGTGATGGCATTAAGCGCATCACTCGAAATTGTTTTTAGGGCACCTGTGATGTACAGTTGTGCCATTCTTTGCACCTTATTTAGTGCTTTGAGTTTTGATTTAGTAATGAGAGCTGGCCACCAGATGGATACGCCATACAAAAGTATGGGTCTTACTATGGCGGTATACAGCCATCGGACAACCATAGGGGACATACCCCATTTGAGTCCTATTGTTTTCTTACAGGCAAAGAGAGCTGTGCAAGCTTTTTGAACTCTGTCTGCGATGTTAGGATTCCAGCTCAGCTTCCTGTCTAGTACAAGCCCCAAGTATCTTGCACTGTTACTGAAGGACAGGATGGAATCATTTATTCTGGGTGGGATAGATTTGGGATCTTATATCTTCTCGAAAAGAGTATAAGCTCCGTTTTTAAGGGGTTAACGTTTAACCCGCTTCCTAATGCCCCAAGTGTCAATTCTTTTAGTTTTCCCTCCTTCTATGCGACATAGCATCGTGTTGACTGCTATGTTCCATAGAATAGGTTATAGTACACCCCCTTGTGGAGTGCCTCTGCTTACGTACCTACAGAGAGAGGATATACCAAGTGAAGAGATCACCGTTCTGCTCAGTAGCATTTGGTTGATTAGTCTCACTAACCGGTCATCCATCTACAGGTACAGCAGTGCATTGTTTATTGCCTTATGCCGGTCGTACACTAGGCTTTCACGCACGCAATTTGCTTTCACATTCTCCAATTGAATAAACAAAATTATGGGCTCGTACACTAGTGCGTTACTTGTCAATTTTTGCGTTGATCAACGCGTTCAGACTTGAAATTGAACATGAATGCGTTGAACGCGTTGCGAGCCTCGTCCACCTAGTTGATCAACTCATTCAATTGTTGAGATACCTCGTCCACCTAGTTGGTCAACTCATTCAATTGTTGAGAGACCTCGTCCACCTAGTTGATCAACTTGAGTTCGTCAACGCAAATTCGGACAAAAAATCGTTGACCAACACGGCTGAAGCATCCAGTTGATGCACGCGATGATAACCTCGTACACTAGACGAAGCATTGAGTGTTGACCAACTCGGTCAACGCACTTGACAACTGGTAGCTTCGAATGTATATAAACTGTTAATGTAAATTCATTTCTATTTGAGATTTGAAAGTGAGACACGTGTGTTTTTATGAAAATAAAAAATGATTTCCGCTGAACGAAAGAGAAAAGTCGCTGCCGCAATAATAATTTTAGCGGACGCTTAACGTCGACGCCAGAGCGAAAAAAAGCGTTAACGATTCTGGGTGGACGAAATGTTTTTGAATCGCGACGAAAGCAGTTTTTTCAACGAAATATATTCGAAACTGAAGTCGATAAATTCTGCAGGCACTCTCCAATGCTGTGTCATTTTTTTTAAATTTTGTGCTGCCGCAACAGTCTTCATTTATTATTTGCTGCCTGCTTCGTCACATTTATTTTTATCGCGATGGCGCTCCATGCATGTTCTCGACCATCTTGGTTTTTGTACTGGCTGCTTTTTACATTCCAAATTATTTCTCTTTCTTCAACAGCCGTTATTAAATCGAATATTAATTCATTTGTCGACACAACTTGCACGGTTTGCACCTCAGTATTTTCACCCAATTCCACAGACATTTTCGCGTTGATTGAATGAGATTGAATGCCTCGTACATTAGCGTTGAATGAGTTGAGAGTCGAATGCGTGCGTTGAAAGCCTAGTGTACGACCGGCATTAACGCACACATTCAACTGGACGCACGCACACTTCAAGCAATGCACACAAACTCGAAATTGACCAATCAAATTTGAGCAACTCGTTGATGAGTTTATGTGTAGCACATTAATGTTCAACGCGTTGCTCAACACTATTCAACGTTCAACTCGAGCTCGTCCACTAGCCGTACACTTGTTGATCAACGCGTTGAATGATGGGCTCGCAACGCATTAAACGCGTTGATTGAATGAGATTGAATGCCTCGTACATTAGCGTTGAATGAGTTGAGAGTCGAATGCGTGCGTTGAAAGCCTAGTGTACGACCGGCATTAGGGTCAAAGTTGTTGAAGGCGCCTTCTATGTCTAAGAAGGCTGCGAGAGTTAGAAACAACGGAGTGGAGTGCAGTTTCTGTTGATCTGCACTTACAGTAAGCGTGTTGCGATTGTGATAATAGCCTTGGATCGATCGAAGTCCTAAGGTATACCCCTATCAACCTTTCCAAGGTTTTTAATAAAAACGACGACAGGCTTTTGGGTCTGAGATCCTTAGGGACTGTATGTGAGGCTTTGCCCGCCTTGGGTATAAAAACCACTTTGGACGTTAGCCAAGAAGATGGGATTTGGCCTAACGCAATAATGTTGGTAAAAATAGCTTTAAGCCAACAGACTACCAGGTCCCCCCGTGCTGCAACTGGGCTGGTATTAGCCCGTCAGGACCAGCAGATTTATAGGGGCGAAGCTGTTTATAGCCCATTTAATGTTGGAGTCAGTTATGATGTCTTCCAATACGTTTACCGGGAGGTAGGAGGGGTTGCATGTTGGTGCAACTGTTGAACTACCTGGAAAGTGTCCAGGAGTAGTTCTAGTGACTCTTCGCTGGAATTTGTCCAGGAGTCATCCGGTTTCTTAAGATAGCCCAAATTTGTGGGCGACTTTGAGAAAACTTTGCGAAGTCTTGCAGCTTCTGAAGAGGATTCGATTTCCGAGCAAAATCTCCTCCATTCATCTCGCTTAGACTGCCTGATAAGTTTCTTGTATAGGGCTAACCTTTGTTTGTACTCGGACCAACTCTGGTCAGAGTTTAGTCTTTTTGCTTTATTGAAAAGTGTCCGACAGCTTGCCCTGAGCGTATTTATTTCAGGTCTCCACCAGGGTGGTTTCCTTTTGCCTCTTGGCTTACTTATTGGACAAGATGACTTGTAAGATTTGTTGCACCCTTCGGTGAAAGTTTTAATGAGATGCTCGAGTTTCTCCTTTGAGGGTGGAGTCATCTCAGGAGGGGTTGGAAGGGCTTCTCCCAATTTTAATTTGAAAGATTTCCAGTTGGTTCTTCTGGGGTTATAGAACACCACTGGAACTGGAGTGGAGACAGATAGTTGCGTCTCAATATATCTGTGATCTGAGAAGGAGTGCTCTTTCGAGACTTCCCAATTAAGGTTAAGTCAATACCCTCTTCCCTGTCCCTGATTACAAACGTTGGGTCATTTCCCCGATTGTAAATTAGCATGTTAGAAGAGAGAAGATATTCAAAGAGTAACTCACCTCTCACATTTGTGTTAGAGCTCCCCCATTGTCCATAGTGGGCATTTGCGTCGCATTCAACCAGTAGGCCAGTGCCAAGATCTTCACTGTCCTTGATCAGTTGGCGCAGTTTGTATGCGTATACATACATATGTTTTGTGTGTGAAGAAAAAATGCCACATTTTTGTTTTATTGTTTATTGTTTATTGCTGCAGCTCTGTGTCGTAATGTGTTGTTGTTTGTGCATATAGAGAAGTAATTTATTTGAATTATATATTGTCTTGCATGAACATATATGTACATATGTGTATGTGAATGTATCACATATGTATAAATGTTTTTGTTTATTTATTTTATTTATTAGTAATATTAAGTTTTAGTTCTAATAAATTTTACAAGTAAAATTCTGAAAAGCAAACATATGCTGGCACATAACACGCACATATAAACACAATTAGGAGCTGTAGTGGCTTAATTTTCTGTTTTTAAATGACCGACAAGTACCTGGCACGGGCTACTACCCGAATTACAGCAGTTGTATGAATTGCAGCAGATCGTGTCCAGGGTAATCAGGGCGATCAAGGTGACCGATGAAAGAGCCACCATCAGTATCCAGCGATGACCAGAGTAGTTTCAAGGTGGTTTTGGTGTAGCCACAGGGCACACAAAACGTAGAAGGATTTTTATATTTTTAAAACACACGCGAGCCAAGATCGTTTAGTTAAGTCCACCCGGGGGTCGACTCTATCTTTAGCTGCGAATTTTTGAAATAGGGGTGGCGTGGCTTCTGCGAAGACTTTTTCTCGATGTCAATGGTCGAGTTTTGGAACTGAATTAGGAATGTTCCTCTGAGTTCCATTTCTTCTCTATCGATTCTCAGCTTTCCATCGAAGTCGTTGAGTAGTATAGTTCTTCATAGTGCGGTACATGTTGACTGTTGATCGTCTTGCAATTCGGAGTTTGGCATTTCAGAAGTGGAGCTATGCATGTATCGTTACTTAAGTCTATTAGATTATTCTTATCGCATATGGTCTTATCGTTTTTAGATTCGCAAGAGTATTTTATTGCATATATTATTTGGCCGCATTTCACAATGTTTTCATTTTTTAATTCGTTTATTGTTTTTAATTTTTGAATGGGCTTCAATAACATACCAGTACATATTACGCTTGCAATTAAAGGTATGTTGGTGAGAATAATCTGTAACATAATATTAGGTTTTTATATTATTTTTGTGGACTTTTCTACCAGTTTTTGTAATAATTGTTGTACCCCTATCTTCTGTTACAATTTCTTTTCAGTATTTTGATGAGAGTTTGGATCCTAATCTTTTGTAAACTTTTGCAAAACAGTATCGCCTGGTCTCTATACTTTATGTGCCACCCGTTTCTTGTTATGATACTGCAGTTCCCCCTCCTGTTAACTATTTTCTTCACTATTTCGTTTCTGTTTTGTAGTGTCTTTTGTTCGTCGTCGGGAACTGTTGTTCCAAAAAATATGTCAATTGGTTTTTTTTTCGTGGTAGTATGAATCGAAGAGTAGATCAACAAATTCTATTTCTTTCTTTTCTGTCTTAAGCAGAGCTGGGCAAATGGAGAGCGGTCTGCCGTATAAAAACCAAAATGCACGAACAAAAAGTGCCCGTTTGGGCTATGGGCTGCCCAGCTCTGGTCTTAAGACATCTCATTATCTCGGTGAGTGTAGAGTGAAATCTCTCTACCTGGCCGTTGCTGTTTGAATTGTACGGTGGGGTCGTGAAAACTTGGATTCCCATCTGATCTTGTAGCATGAACTTTAGGGTAGCTAAATTTAGGGCCTTTTCGTTATCAATTACTATTAACTTGATTTTAGATTTTTACTTGGGCATACTTCGAGAATTTATCAACGCTTGTAAGAACTGTTGGTTTTTTCTGTAATGTAGATGTCAACGTGCACTATTTCTCCTGGGTATTTTGGAATTGGTGTTGCTTGAATTTTTCCAAGTGGAGGATGCCTATCATACTTTGATAACTTACAGGTTTCGCAATTTTTAACTATCGATTCAATTTTCCTATTCATAGCTGGGAAAAAGTATTTGTTATAAAATTTGGATTTTATTGTCAATTGTGTTACTGTGCCGCTCTTTTGCGTTCGGTTATTATTAAATTATTTTGTTCATCTTTGGATGTTATCCTTTTTACTTGTTTTTGGGTATATCTAACCGTGTATGAACTAAAATGATTTGGAAAAATTTAGTGTTTATTTACAATTTTGGGGTCTAGTCTTTGTTTTAAAATTCGAATCAGATCTTCTTCGGTTTTTTCTCTATATGCCTATGATAAGGTATTTTTAAATCGTAACATTCTTCATCTGCAGTAAGCAGAAATAGTTGGTTTTTGAATACATTGATGGGGACTTCCATCACAGATATTAGGTTGTGTGGTACTGTTAATTTGTGTGTCTATTGGGTTTCTTGATAAAGCATCGGCAACTACATTTGAGGTTCCGGGTTTCTAGCGGAGATCGTAATTATATTCCTCAAGATAATTCTTCCACCTTTTAAGTTTTCCGTTATGGTTCTTGTTACTAAGTGCAAAAGTAAGAGGTTTGTGATCAGTATAGATTATTACTTAAGAGGTACCGTAGAGTTACATACGCAAACTCGGAAGTGCCCATACTATTGCTAGCATTTCTTTCTCATTAGCTGCGTAGATTTCGAGAACAGCGCCAATGGCGAAGTTTGAAGCATCTGTAGTTAGATGAAATTCTTTATTAAAGTCGGGGTATGCAAGTATAAAATCCGGTGAAACGAGAGTTCTTTTAATTTTGTTGAATGCTTCTAAGGCGTTATGGTCAAGTGTAATTTGTACTTTATTGGATGTATTCTTTGAAGATCAACCATTTTCTCCTCTAAAGCTTCTGTAATAGCTTGAAAGTCCCAAAAAGGATCTTAAATCCTTTAATGTCTTGGGTTCAGGGAAATTTTGTATGGCCTTCACCTTTTTGGAGTTGGTCTTAACTCCATTTATAGAGACTGAGAAACCTAGGAAATCGACTTCGTTTTTGAAAAACTCACATTTGTCGATCTGTATCTTCATGTTGGCCTTAGGTAAGGTTGAGAAAACTTTGTCTTGGTCCCTTGCATGTTCATCTTCAGACTTGCTGAAAACTATAATGTCGTCTATATATACGTAGCATAATTTTACAACATGGTCCCTTATAATGTCACCTAAGGCCATTTGGAAGATTGACGGGGAATTTTTTAGTCCAAATGGTAATCTTGTGAACTCGAATTTTCCGCCGTTAATGAAAAATGCTGTTTTCTCTATACATCTCTTAAGGGGAATTTGATGAAACCCACTCTTCAAATCTCCGGAATCGGATGTCGGTCTGAAATGGTAACTGTATTTATCTCTCGATAGTCAATCACCACTTTATACTTTCTTTAGCCTGAGGCGTCACTTTTCTTGGGTACTATCCATACTGGTGAATTATATGGTGACCGTGAAGGTCGTATGATCCCGTCTCTTAATAATTGGTTTATCTGTTTCTCCACCTCGGCCCTTAATGAGGTAGGATACGGATAGTATCTACTATACACCGGCGTATCCGATGAGGTTCTAATCTCCCCCACAACTTTAGTTGTGTAGGTAAGTTTATCGTCGGGCTCTGCGAACAAATTGGAATGAATTTTTGTCAATTTTCCCATGATTACCTTTTGCTTGTTCGTCATGTGCTCCGATCTTACTACAATCTTATTAATGGCTGTAGTGGCGAGCTTATTTATCCTAAGCTGAACATAATTTTTTACATCGATGACAACGTTCATTTTCTTTAGGGTATTGTCCGGAGCAGAACTAAAAACTTGTATATTAATTGTAAATGCCAATACGGCTCATGTTTGTTTTTCTTAAATTGATCATATATGTTATTGTTATCTTCTACGCATAAGTCACAATAGAACATATGTTATGTCAATAAGCTTTTTTTCTATTGTAACGAAAGCTCCGTTGAGCTTTCTGTTAACGCAGCAGCCTAGCGCCTGCATATGTAATTACTTTTCACTTCTGTAACTACGATCGCCGTGGAATAAACGTTTAAGCAAAAGCGCATCGTGTGTTTTTCAATTATATATATTCTAACTTTATTTCACGCAAAAGATGGGCAATTCGTGTCTCTCCTCAAAACATTGTTTACCCCGACGTGATCGTTTTTAAAATCGTAGTTACAGAATTAAATAATTCATATCGGTTGAGTTATTTTTAGCTGTTTTTGCACAATTCGGTGTGAAACACATACTCATACATATTTGCTACAGTCCTGCAGTTCTACTTGGATCGATTGCTTCCATTCATATCTGATTGCAGATATGATTGAGGCACCCATGAAAACAGGCATGCATTTTGAAGCGAACGCGAAGCGGTCGAAGAAGAAGAGCCTCACAAAATATGAGCGTTTGAGAGAGGGGCATGTAATGAGAGGGAGTTACGCTCTATGATAGGAGTAATTTTTGACTATGCTCTTGCACGAACAAGAACTAGCAAAAAGACAAAAAAGTGTGAAGCGAAAATGCAAACATTATTGCACTTGTCTTGTTATACATATTTTTTGGATCGCCTATGCCTATTAGTTCTCTGCGATGAAAAGTGCGTGCGCAAGCAAAAACTTAATTTTTTTCAATAATTAAAAAAAAGTATAAACTAAACTTATCTTAACACACGATTGTTTATTTATTATTATTTTTCTTGCCTTATTTATTGTTTGCCTTCTAATTTAGTTTTGTGTGGTTCAAGAAGTGCAAAGTGCGTGCGCAAGCGACGACATAAGACTTTTTTAACAATTAAAAAAAGCGATAAAATTGTTTATTTATTATTTATTTTTCTGTGAGTGTGAAAAAAACAATAAGGAATCATGGTTGGTAAGCGTCAATTGCAAAGGTTAATTAAAAAAGAAAAAGAGCAACTTTTAGGTAGGCTTAATAATGTAGAAAAAAAGCCTGAAATTGTGGTAGGAGAAAGCGAAATAAGTCGCAAATGGAAGAGGGAGTGCGACTATGATTTATTTGGCGGGAGTAATGATTTAGTTGGCGGGAATAATGATTTTATTAGCACCAATACCGATGTTCCCTCTTTAAATAATAAATTAAAAGCTTGAAGCTTGGTTTCTAAAACATAAGCCTAAAAGATAATGCGTATTAGATTTAGTAAAAATTCTTAGGGAAGAAAGTATTAAAGAAGATATTTCAAAAATCGGCGCAGGTTCTTTATTAAATATAGGTTTAGAAAATCAGTCACTAAAACTCGGCAGAGTTTTTGTTTTCCAAAAAATATTTTAATTGACATAAATATTGATGGTCTCCCTTTATTTAGGAGCTCAAGCTCCCAACTATGGCCAATTTTATTGAGGTTAAGAAAGTTTGACAGCTGCAAAATAAGCCATGCAGCTGGAACGAATATTTAGAAAAATTTACTGGCGAGTTAAAAAATATTTTACAAAATGGGTTAACGATAGGAGATAGTTTATATAGTATTCAAATATATTCTGTTATATGCGATGCTCCTGCTAGAGCATTTATTAGTGGCACCCCTGGCCATACATCCAGCCACGGGTGTGCCAAATGCTTGCAAGTCGGGAAAAAAATTAATTCGGTTTTGACTTACAGCACCCAGTCAGGAGTTTTAGTTAGCGATGAAGTGTTTGCAATAAGGAAATTCCCGCAGAAGCTTCCAAATTGGAACGCAACTGAGTTTCGGCAATTCTTATTGTACACTGGTATTATTGTTCTAAAAATCAACATAACCAGTGATCAATATTGTGAATTTTTGTTGCTTCACTGTGCATACAGACTTTTATGCTGTCCTAAACAACGAGAATCTAATATAAACGTTACCCAGCAAATTTTAAACCTTTTTGTTGCAAACTTTCCTCTTGTTTTTGGACAAAACAGTGTCTCTTATAACGTCCACAGTTGACTTCACATAGAGCAAACTATTAAACAAATCGGTGACCCGATTGTAGGCTCATGTTACGCGTTTGAAAATTATTTGCAGACCCATAAACGATTTGTCCGTAAACCGACCAAAATTTTAGAGCAAGTTAATAGGAAAATTATAGAAGAGAAGTTTAAGGCCGCAATTAAAAGAAATGTAATACAAGCGAAAGGGAAATGCCTAATTTTTAAGGGAGTCAGATTAAGTCAAGGGAGACCAGATAATTATTGCTATGTCAATGAAAGTGTATTTAAAAATTAAAACAGATCTAAATCATGAATTGGCAACGCATAACACTCAACATGCTAACTCTACAACAATTATGCGCAACTTCGTTGAAGACACAACATACAACACATCAGTTCGTAAATCACGGCTGCCCAACCTTAAACTACCACAGTTTAATGGCGGATATGCGGAATGGCCTGATTTCAATGCCATGTTTACTTCAGTCGTCGATCAGGATCAAGAGCTAAGTAACATCGAAAAGTTTCAGCATCTACGTGCAAACCTTGGAGGTGCTGCACTGGGTACAATAAGTTCACTCGAACAATCCGATACGAACTATCAAACGGCTTTAGAATTACTTATTAATCGATTTGATAACAAGTTGTTCAATTTTCAGACACACGTAAAAGCTTTTTTTGAGCTAAGTGGTGCCCAGAAGGGAGTGTCAAGCAGCTTACGTTCTCTGAGTGACCAGATGAACTCGCATTTACGTGCCATCCGCACACTTGCTTCTTCTGCTGAGATTCTGGATGGCCTTTTGATATACATCGATGTGCAGAAATTGGATGACAAACCCCGAGAGAAATGGGAAGAGGATTTGCCATCGGATAAACTATCGAGCTGGGCTACAATGGCTTCATTTCTGGAAAAAAGATGTCGGACTTTGGAAAATATGGATAAAGCTATGGTAACCCACACACCTAGCAAACAGGTGGGAAAAAGCCAACACAAATATAAACATAATTTACTTGTTCCCACATTTATTTATTTATTTACCCTAATATTATAAATGTTCATTTAATAACTAATTACAAAACATAGAGTTTAGCCTTTACAGCTTTACAACTATAATATTTACATTTTAAGCATTAAGTCAAAATATTGGGGAAAAAACCTTACAACATCCAACAAAAAAAAAAAAAAAAGAGTATTCCGTAACAGCGCCATAATTTCAGGTATATTTTAGGCAGGGCCGGAGAACGTCATCGCTCGGGAAGAAAGGGGGGGAGGCTACCAGCCTCGCCACAATAATGAATAAAGTATTGGTATAGTTAAATATAATGTTTATAGAAATTCTAGTATTATTTATTTATTTATTTACCCTAATATTATAAATGTTCATTTAATAACTAATTACAAAACATAGAGTTTAGCCTTTACAGCTTTACAACTATAATATTTACATTTTAAGCATTAAGTCAAAATATTTGAAAAAAACCTTACAATATAGAAAAAAAAACAAAAAAAAAAGTAATTAAATTTATAATTAATATTATAAATGTTCATTTAATAATTAATTACAAAACATAGAGTTTAGCCTTTACAGCTTTACAACTATAATATTTACATTTTAAGCATTAAGTCAAAATATTTGTTATATAATATTAAATAATAAGGAAAAAGGGGAAAAAACCTTACAATATGGAAAAAAAAAAAAAAAAAAAAAGTAATTAAAGACTTACAACTAAATTACATACTAAGACTAGAAAAAGGCTAAGGACCATAAAGATCTGGATCATCACTAATAGTGTGGGATGTTAATGTTTTTAAATTAAATTTAGTTATAGCCTGATAAATTTTGTCATCAATCATGCAAATATCTGCTTTTTTATGGAGTCGAGAAGTGGAGTAATAGAATGGAACATCAAATATGATTTTTAGGATCTTATTCTGGATTCTTTGTAATTTAAGCCGGTGACACGCTGCACAATCACCCCAAACCTCCGAGCCATATAAAATAATTGGTACAAATATAGATTTAAATAAAGTTAGTTTGTTGTTTACTTGCAGCTTCGACTTTCGATTTATAAGAGGATACAAAATTTTTATTGTCTTATTTACTTTATCTGTAAACAATTATGTATTTAGGTTAAGTACTATTTAAATGTAACGAATGTAATGTGGCATAGTGGCAACGCCTTAAACATTGTGTGAACATCGATAAGATCAAGATGTGATCTTATCGATGTGTAATGATCTTATCGATGTATATTCATCCTATCGTGGCATGCACTGTTGATGCATGCGGTATGGATGGGTAAATATATTGTGAAATAGCACGCACGAGTTACCATACATGATATGGCACCCCTAGATCGCAGACCAAACGCCACCCATGGTCAATCGAGAAAACCACGGCAAAGCAGCAGGTGACGACGTTTAAAATGTGACAAGGACGGCAACAATGAATTAGACTTGCATGCATCCTCGTCTACAAAAAGCATGTGCAAAATACGAAGTGAAGTTGGCTGCAGTTACCGGGCTATGGCGGTGCCAACTTCACTTACTACTTTACTTTGGTTTTGGTTTCCGTGGTCATCAGCAGCAACATTCCAATTTTATGTTATAAATAAATTATCTAACTAAACTAATAGCAAAAAAGCTAAAAATAAAACAAGGTTGATTAAAAACTGAACCAAAAACATATAACATCAGCATTTATTTACTGGGGATATGCTAAAATAACAAAGGCTCCCAAACGCTGGACCACAACTCATAACTGGCGCAGTCGATTTACACTCCAGATCGGAGTTAGAACCTAAAGGATTTTAATGACCGTATTTTAATTGTAAGTTAAAAAACAACAAATTATATGGAAGGTGTTTTATATATACCAATATCAAAAAAAAAAAAGAACAACGCCTACGAGCATGGTGAAGGAAATAAGTGTATCTGTGAATATATATGTATGTACATGCATATGTACAAATTTGCACATAATCGTTATTGATTGCTTATTGCGACACATTGAAAATTAGCTAAAGATATAAATTTTTGACGATAAAGAAATGATTGAATTTTTATATATATAAAAAAAAAAAAACAACGGAAATTTATAGAAGTGTTTCTCCGATGTTTACCCTCCCTACGGCCGATGCTTTCGTTGTTCAGCCCAGCATGTTTAAGGGTTTCAAAAAAAAAAAAACATTGTTGGAAATCATAGAAACAAGCATTAGGGTGAAACGACGTATCGCACCGGTCGTGATAACATGTGGAGTTAGGGCCGGACACCGTCGGAAGACTTGTTGGACGCGAACTAAACGGTTCGAAGAGGTCACTGAAACTTGTCGACCGTCGGTTACCGGCATTGAGATAGTATAATTAAATTGAAATGAAATAAAAGGTCCGTGCACCACAGCACAGTGCAACACAGCACAGTGCAACACAGCACAGTGCAACAAAGCACAGTGCAACACAGCACACAAAAAAAAAAACCGACACCGTCGGAAGACTTGTTGGACGCGAACTAAACAGTTCGAAGAGGTCACTGAAACTTGTCGACCGTCGGTTACCGGCATTAAAATTAAAAAAAAAAAAAAAAAAAAAAAATTTAATTGAAATTAAATAAAAGGTCCGTGCACCACAGCACAGTGCAACACAGCACACTATAAAATAAATATTCGAATAAAAAAAAAAATTTAATAATACAATTATACAAGTAGGTATATATATACCATATGTATGTATATATAAATATTATAATAATATATTAGATATTATGAGGAAATTTAAAATTTTATGCCTGATATACCACTGCAACACCATTTTATGAAGAACAATGAAATTTTGAAACATAAAAAAAATAAATACTAAAGTCCTTTTTATTTACAGAATTTTATATTAAACTACTTACCGTCACGAGAGAGACATATTTACACCATACATATAGTAACTACACAAATCATAAATATAAAGGCCTTACTATATAACATATAAAAATAAACACGAAATTAAAAGTATACATACTCATAGAATTAAGTAAAAACATAATACCACACACACCACCAAATACATCATACATATAGCAACTACACATATCATAAATATAAAACACATATAATATACAATATAAGAAGAAACACAGAGTTAAGCGTAAACATACACATATAGTTAAGTTAACACACAATACCTATAAAAACTTCATATACACAGAAAAGTTTCCAATCAATACAAAGCGTTATCTATATAAATATTAAATACAATACACAAATATTGATGTCAAATTTAATAAAACCAACAATTACCTGAAGTAAGACTAAAATTAGTGCTAACTTGTCCGATATTAGGGACAAATCTACAAAAGACACACAGAACAGATTGAAAACGTTAGTGATAACTCCCAAGAAATGGCGTCTGGTCGAGCGACTCCACCAACTCATCAAGCGTTACTCAACCCACAGGAAGTATTTGACTCACTTAGAATTCCGGATGCAATCCGTTTTCTTCCACCTTATGAGGGGAATGCAAAAACTCTTAACGAGTTTATTAACAATGTAGAGGAGATTCTTTTGTTGATTAGGGGAACTGATCAGACCCCGTACGGGAAAATGTTGCTTAGGGCTATCCGTAATAAAATCGAGGGAAAAGCCAATGAAGCCTTGCTTGCGGCTGGCGTCCCACTAAATTGGGACGAAATTAAAAATGAATTAATTTCAAGTTTCTCGGATAAGCGGGAGGAATCATCATTATTATGTGACTTGCATTTACTGACTCAGAGGGAAATGACGGTATCTCATATTTATGAGAAAATTGTAGAAATCAGGTCGGCACTATTCAATTTAGTTGACGCAACTGAAAAAGAAATTACCGTGGCTAAAGCAAAAAAAACAGCGTATGAAAAAACTTGCCTATCCACCTTTACAAGTGGTATAAAGGGACCATTAGGTAGCTTCGTTAGGTCGTTAAGGCCAACATCCTTAAAAGAAGCTTATGAAGCAGCCATTAAGGAAAGGGAAATTTATTACCAGGAACGGATGAAAAGACAGGAGTTCGAAAGAGCAGTGGTCGCTCATGATAGACAGAACGAGAGATATTTAAGACCAACAAACTATACAGGAAATCGATATAGAAATAACTCCAGTCCGTATCAATCAAACAATGTTGTCCGCTATGAGAGACCCAATCGGGTTAATTACGAGGGCCGAAATTACAAACAACCAGAAATACCTAGGAGACCTGATAATTGGAACGGGTCTTCTCGGTACCACAACCCAAACACCACACCGAGAGCAAATAGGTTGGCAATTATGCCAAAATCAGAAACAGAATCGAGACAATCTAAACGTAGTGGAAATTCAGAGACGCAAGGAAGACTGTACAACATTGAACAAAACGAACCAACTAAAGAACAATCGCAACCCCAAAAGCAAGGTTGGACTGAAACGACAAATTTTCGCGTACCCGCCTCAGAACCCAGACAGGATATATAGACGTTAATAAACATGGATCTAGATTACCCTATGTCTTTATAGAATCTCCATTCGGAAGATCCTTGAGATTTTTAATTGATACTGGGGCATTAGACTCATTTTTAGACCCACAATTCACAACAAAAAGTAATAGAATCCAATTAAGCGAACCGACCGTAATCAAAACAGTACTAAATATACACGCATTAAAGGAAAAAGTAAAATTCCCAATCTTTCAAGAGTTCCAAACGGATGGAAAATTCACGTTTTTATTGTTTAAATTTCACGATTTTTTTGACGGCCTTTTTGGCACGGATATTTTACGACAATTAAAGACTAAGATAGATCTACAATCCCTAACATTAGAAACGTCGCAAGCCAACTTACCGATTAATATCCGATCCAATCATACTTCGGAACTGTTTATATTAGAACCAAATACAAGAACGATAGTAGTACTGCCGGTAAACATTAAGCAAGGTACATTCTTTTGCAACCAAATAGAGGTAGCTGAAAATATTATTATTTCCGAAGGGCTGTACAAGTCTGTAAATAACATGAGTTATATGGAGGTATCAAACTATTCGGACGCTCAACAAAAATTATATTTAGATTCCCCATTGGTAGTGGAGCTTTGGGAAGAGGAGGATTTTAGTGAAATAAATTTTTTAGAATACAAAGAGGAGTTTCACAAAAATAACGAGGAAATCTTAAAGCAATTGCGGACAGAACATTTAAACGCCGAAGAGAAATTTGAACTCAAAAAGCTTTGTCTAAAATTTCCGTCCTTGTTTTACAATAACGATGAAAAACTCACATTTACTAACTTGATTAAACATAACATCCCAACAGCGGATGATATTCCCCTATATACCAAACCTTTCAGATATGGGCATTTTGAAAGAAAGGAAGTTCGGGCACAGATTGACAAGCTATTAGAGCAAAATATTATCAGGAACAGTCATTCACCTTGGAGCGCTCCAGTTTGGCTTGTACCAAAAAAGCCAGACGCTTCGGGGGAAAAGAAATGGAGATTAGTGGTCGACTTTAGAAAACTTAACGAAAAAACAATTAAAGACAAATACCCCATGCCAGTAATCAACGACGTACTGGATAAAATAGGGAGAGCTAGATACTTCACAGCATTAGATTTAGCCAGTGGATACCATCAGATAGAAATGTCCCCAGAAGACATACCAAAGACCGCGTTTACGGCAGAAGGAGGACATTATGAGTTTACCAGAATGCCATTTGGTCTAACTAACGCTCCAGCCACATTCCAAAGGGTGATGGACAGCGTTTTAAAGGAATTAATCGGCAAATGCTGTTTGGTCTATTTGGACGACATAATTGTATTTTCCGCCTCGCTCGAAGAGCACACGGAAGATTTAAAACAAGTCTTTTCCAAATTAAAAGAGGCAAATCTCAAACTACAATTGAACAAGTCCGAATTTTTAAGAAAAGAGATTGAGTACTTAGGACATATCGTCACTGACGAAGGTATTAAGCCTAACCCAAAAAAACTAGAGACGATTCAAAAGTTTCCAATGCCCAAAACTAGAAAAGAAATAAAATCATTCCTAGGATTATTGGGGTACTATAGGAAATTCATAAAAGACTTCGCAAAAATAACAAAACCATTGACACACCAGTTAAAAGGCAAGAAAGCAGTGGGGATAGGTCAGGAGTATATTAAAGCATTCGAGTTATGCAAAACACTTCTTTGTAATGACCCGCTACTTCAGTACCCAGATTTTACTAAACAATTTATCTTGACCACAGATGCAAGCAACGTGGCACTAGGAGCAGTGTTGTCACAAGGTCCTTTGGGTAAGGACAAGCCAGTATCGTTTGCGAGTAGAACCCTGTCCGACACGGAACAGAACTACTCAACAGTGGAAAAGGAGATGTTAGCAATTATTTGGGCAATCAAATACTTTAGGCCCTACTTATTCGGGCAAAAATTTAAGATAGTAACGGATCATAGGCCATTGACCTGGCTTATGAGTTTCAAAGAACCAAACTCCAAGTTAGTACGTTGGAAACTCCAGTTGTTAGAGTACGACTACGAAGTCATATATAAGAAAGGTTCTCAAAATGTAGTGGCAGATGCCCTTAGTAGGATTCAAGTCGATGTTAATATCAACGACAAGGAATCAAAAGCAGGGATAGCAGGGGATACTATACACAGCAATTGTGAAGACAGAAATGACTATATCCCAATTTCAGAAAGATCGATAAACGAGCACAATATCCAAATAATTTTTAGATACGAAAACTCACCACAGAATACGGTAACTACCCCGTTTAAAAATAAAATTAGACGGATAGTCGCAAATCATAAATTCGACGAAGACAACTTAGCGAAAATTCTAAAGAAATTTCTCAAGCCAAACAAGACATGTGCAGTATATGCACCAGATAAAATATTTAAAACGATACAAACATGTTATTCAAAATACTTTGCTCACGGGAATATTTACAAGATTGTTAGATGTACTACCATATTAACAGACCTGTTAGATACGGAAACGCAGGAAAAACAAATCAGGGAACAACACGAACGGACTAACCATAGGGGGATAGACGAAGTAACTCAACAGTTAAAAAGACTGTATTACTTCCCAAATATTAAGGCTAAAGTCACTCAAACAATCAATAATTGTGACGTGTGCAACATTTTAAAATACGATAGGCATCCGCCTAAGTTAGTTTTCCAAGAAACGGAAACACCAGGTGAACCAATGCAAATTTTGCATACTGACTTGTACACCATAAACGGGAAATACGTGGTTACAATTATTAATAAGTTTTCAAAGTTCGCTGCGGGATTTACGATTCCTTACAGAGATAGCTTAAACGTAATAAAAGCATTACAACAGTTCATGCAAAACTTTGGGATTCCCAAGAAAATAGTGTGCGATCAAGGAGCGGAGTATTCCGCCAATATTTTCAAAGATTTCTGCAAACAATATCAGATATTGTTACATACAACTTCCTTTCAACAATCTTCAAGTAATGCACCAGTAGAAAGGTTGCATTCCACTCTGACCGAAATTTATAGAATCATTTTGGAGAAAAAGAAAAAGGAAAAGATAAATATTGATCACGACCAAATTTTGGCAGAAACGTTCATAACTTACAACAACGCCATACACTCGGCACACAAACACACACCTTATGAAATCTTTATGGGAAGAACACATTCGTTTAGTTCACAAGTCGACTACGATAATCAGCACGAGTACCTTTCACAATTAAATGCTTTTAGGCAAAAAGTGTATCCGCAGTTACAACAGCGGATGTCAGAGCTCAAAAAGTCCAAGATAGAAAAACTGAATAGATACAGGACTCAGCCCGAAAAGGTTACAAATCAGGAAATTGTATTTAGAAGGGAGAACAGAAGAAATAAAGTAACTCCCCGGTTTTCAAAGCATACAGTCCTTCAAGACTCAGGACCTACATTGACGACTATAAAAAACCAAAAAATACACAAATCAAAAATTAAGAAAAAGAAGACTTTTAACAAACAACCACACCCGTACAAGAACGAAAAAACTAACTAATACGCATAAAAACAATTATTACAGAACTACTCTTGCCCTTGGACAGAAGTTAGATGTTCTAAACGAATAGTTAAGCAACATAATAAAAACAAGTTTCTAACAAAATTAATTATAATTGCGAAGCTTATATTATCCGAATTCGATACCAATAGCAGAGACGCTAAAGAAACAAGACATTCGAATATTGTATAACGAAGTTAAATTTAAGTATACATTTCTACAGTTAAAAATGATAATGAATACCTGTTTTTGAAAAAATATATATAAATTAAAAACCAAACTAAGTTTAATCGTTACGTTTAAACATGTATTAACCGATAAGACAGTATATAAGTTTTTTTTTTGATAATCGATGTATTCAAATAGAGGAAATGATTGTATGAGACACCGGAATGCGGTCAATTCGAGATCAGATGTGGTGCAAATATCACCAATGTTTGACGTGGTGGATACCGGAGACATCCAGCATATCTTCGCACCAAACATTATATTTTTTCAACTCAAAAACTATTAAAATAGCTTTGGAGTCCGAAGAGCAAAGTACCAAATGTCGCTCTGGACATACTATCCCTATGGCCATCGCTTCATTCTCGGAGGGGAGGAGTTACCATACATGATATGGCACCCCTAGATCGCAGACCAAACGCCACCCATGGTCAATCGAGAAAACCACGGCAAAGCAGCAGGTGACGACGTTTAAAATGTGACAAGGACGGCAACAATGAATTAGACTTGCATGCATCCTCGTCTACAAAAAGCATGTGCAAAATACGAAGTGAAGTTGGCTGCAGTTACCGGGCTATGGCGGTGCCAACTTCACTTACTACTTTACTTTGGTTTTGGTTTCCGTGGTCATCAGCAGCAACATTCCAATTTTATGTTATAAATAAATTATCTAACTAAACTAATAGCAAAAAAGCTAAAAATAAAACAAGGTTGATTAAAAACTGAACCAAAAACATATAACATCAGCATTTATTTACTGGGGATATGCTAAAATAACAAAGGCTCCCAAACGCTGGACCACAACTCATAACTCACGCAAGCTGGGCTTGATATATTGTTTGGAATTAATAAAAGCATTGCGTATTAAAATAAGCGTTGGTTACAAATCAGATGTGGGGTAAGCCCAGTGCCTTCCGTTGTGGCCAGGATTATGAAATACGAAGAAATTTTAAAGAAAACAAAAGAGGATTTAGTGGCTATACTCGATCGTGAATGCGTGCAGGTGCGGCAAGACGCCCAGTTTCATGAGCTTCGTGTGGCTGTTAAACGAATTATGGAGCAGAAAAACCTTAGTGCAGATGAGACTTACACTCATAGTTCACCTATGTCCAGCAGCAATTTTTCTACGAAGGAAAATTCAATTGTTTCAGCGCCAATGGCTGATGCAATAGTCGAAATAGACGCTGACGCCGGTGGTGAAATAGACGCCATTGCTGGCGAGCAGCAGAAGCTGGTATACAAGTGTGCAAATGAAACAGCACTATTAAAGAAAATGGAGGACCTTTACGTTCAAGGACAACGAGTAGCTGAGTTGCGTTTGGCTGCGATGCAAGCAGAGGCTGAGTTGCGTCAGCAGGAGAGCGGTTGTAGTCAGCAGGCAGAAATACTTAGTATCCGTGACTTTGAGGGATTAATTCAGCCGTTTTCTGGCGACGATGGCTACCCAGTGGGCCGTTGGTTGGATGAGTTCACGGATATTGCAGAATTGTTCAAGCTTTCGGACCAGCGCCGTTGGATTTTTGCTAAGCGAAGTTTGACTGGTTCAGCGAAGACCTTTATTGCACATGCGGCTCCGTTGACTTGGGCAGAGTTATGCATCCAACTCCGTAGCGGCTTTGAGCAAAAAGTCACAAGTTGGGATATTGGAAAGAAATTGGATGCGCGTAAAATTTCAAAAGGAGAGTAGGCGTTGCAGTATTATGTGGCAATGTGTAATATTGCCCGTCAGGCAGAGTTGGCAACTAGTGACGTGATCAAATTCATCGTTAGTGGGTTGCAGGATGAATCAGGAATCGCTGCGCCTATGCTGTATTGTAAATCCTTAGATGAGCTGCGAGATAAAATTATGCTTTTTGACAAGGTGAGGCCTACCATGGCGTCAACACATATCGGCCTTAAACCATTGGAGAAAAGCAAGGAGTTAGGACCACAAATGTCTAACACGCGTTGCTTCAATTGCCGTCAGTTTGGCCACCTTATGAAGAACTGTGTGAGGCCAAGGCGACCTGAGGGAGCTTGTTTTAAGTGCTGGAGTGCAGATCACAAATATATGCAGTGTCCGAAGCGGCGAATTGGAGTGGCTGTGGGCGCCGTGCAGGAGCTGCAACCTGATGACCAAACAACAGAAGATTTAGCAGCAGTACAACTCATTAACTTATGAGTACTATTTGGTGAGGAAAGATGCAGTAATGTTTTTGCCCTTTTAGATACTGGTAGTCGTGTTTCATTTGTTAAAAAATCCCTAGTACATAATGGTATTTTTAAGAATAGTATAGTTACTCCTTACCACGGCCTAGGTGGACCGCCTATATCGACATATGGAAGAGTAAAATGTCTTGTATTTTTTGGAGGAAGATCCTATATAATTTCTTCATACGTTGTGGACGATTCACTATTACCCATTTCCTTATTATTAGGTCGAGATTCATTGAAAATTCTTGGAATTAAGTTGACACATGAAAAGTCAATTATTGAAAATAATCACCCTTTTTTTGGTTCATTTAAAGAAAAAATTAATTTGATTTATAATACTGTATATGCATCTTTGTTCACCGGATTAAAAGCAAATAGATTAAGAAATGAAAAATTAGATAAGTTAGGTAAGCTGAGTAAGCAAACTCCTGATAACATGATTGAGCAACTCGGATGTGACCCATACTTGGAGTGGTTGGATGAATTTGGGAGCATTTGTGCAAGCATAGAGATAGAGCCGATTAACGTAGGTATAGAATTTGGTCTAATAGAGGCAAACCGTTGTCGCGAACTTATTCAGAAACACTACCTTAGTAAAAAGAAAAACTTTACGGGTACTCCTAAACATTTTATGAGCATTAATTTAACTGATACCACACCCTTTTATTGTGCACCCAGACGACTTTCCCATTTTGTAAAAGAAGAAATTAGGAAAATAACTGAAGACTTGTTGAAAAAGAAATTCATTCGCCAAAGTAATTCCCCTTATGCTTCCTCTATAGTACCAACTGTAAAGAAGAACGGAGACTACCGTATGTGTATTGATTATCGTATACTAAATAAGCGAACTGTTAGGGATAACTTTCCCTTGCCCCTTATTGAAGATTGCATAGAGTATTTAGAGGGTAAGGAGTGTTTTTCTGTGATCGACATGAAAAATGGATTCCATCATATTGGAGTAGAAGAGAAGTCAATTCAGTACACTGCATTTGTTACCCCCCATGGTCAGTATGAATACTTACGTATGCCCTTTGGTCTTAAAAATGGCCCTCCAGTATTTCAAAGATTTATTTTTAATGTATTTCAGGACCTTGTTAGAGACAAGTTGATCGTTGTGTACATGGACGATATTATTGTAGCGACACGGACCTTAGAGGAGCATTTTAGGATACTTGAGAAACTCATGGATCGTTTGGCTGAATATAATCTTGAAATTGGCATGAAAAAATGTTCATTTTTGCAGAAAAATTGTGAATTCTTAGGATATATAGTTGATTCAACAGGAATTACCCCTAGTGACTCTCATTTGGAAGCCCTTAAAAAATACCCTGTTCCAAATAATGTTAAGGAGCTACATTCTTGTCTGGGATTTTTCTCATATTTCCGCCGCTTTATGCTTAACTTTGCGCGAATAGCGAAACCCCTTACGGAGTTACTAAAGAAGGGCGGACCATTTCCCCTGAAAGCAGATGAATTGAACTCTTTTAATACGTTGAAAGCGGCTTTGTCGAGCCCACCAATTTTGGCTATATTTAGTCCCGATAGAGAAACTGAGTTGCATACAGATGCTAGTTCCCATGGATTTGGAGCAATATTAATGCAACGTCAGGATGATGGAAAAATGCACCCGGTTTTCTTTTATTCTAGTAAGACATCGTTAGCAGAATCTAGGTATGATAGTTATCGATTGGAAGCGTTGGCTGTAATCAGGGCTGTACGTAGGTTCCGTGTTTATCTAGAGCATAGGCCATTTAAAATCATTACGGATTGTAACGCCCTTGTTCAGGCGTTTGAAAAAAAGGCTACTAATCCATTGATTGCACGCTGGGCGGTAGAGCTACAGCATTATGATGGTACCCTTGTTCATAGGCCTGGTGCAAACATGGCGCATGTTGACGCCCTGAGCAGACAAACACAATTGAGAGAGATATTGCGAGATGGTGATGATATTGATGATAATGCATTGGAATGTAGAAAATGTATGAATATGAACGTTGAGAGTAGTGATCAAAAGCATAGTGCACCTAGTAACCATAGCGTAGAGAACCGTAGTGCATATAGCAACCCTAGTGACCAGAAGCGTAGTCCACATAGTAACCATAGCGTAGAGAACCGTAGTGCATATAGCAACCGTTGTGACCAGACCCGTAGTCCACATAGTAACCATAGCGTAGAGAACCGTAGTGCATATAGCAACCGTTGTGACCAGACCCGTAGTCCACATAGTAACCATAGCGTAGAGAACCGTAGTGCATATAGCAACCGTAGTGACCTGATCCGTAGTCCACATAGTAACCATAGTGTAGAGAACCGTAGTGCATATAGCAACCGTAGTGACCAGACCCGTAGTCCACATAGTAACCATAGCGTAGAGAACCGTAGTGCATATAACAACCGTAGTGACCAGAAACGTAGTCCACATAGCAACCATAGTGTAGAGAATCCTAGTTCGTATAGCAACCATTGCGACCAGATCCGAAGTGCACATAGTAACCATAGTGTAGAGAAGTCTAGTGCATATGGCAAACATAGTGACCAGACACCTAATGCACATTGTAACCATGGCGTAGAGAATCCTTTTGCGTATAGTAAAAAGCATAGTGCATATAAAATCCGTGGTGTAGCGAATCCTAGTGTATATGTCAACTGTAGTGACCAGATTCGTAGTGCATATAGCAAACCTAGCGTAGGTAACCCTAGCGCGTATAGCAATCACAGAGACCAAGATCATAGTGCATATAGTAACCATAGTGTAGGGAAGCCTAGTGCATATGGCAATTGTAATGACCAGACCCACGGTATGCACAGTAATAATAGTGTAGAGAACTCTAGTACATATAGAAACCATAGTGAAAAGACTCCCGATGTATGCAAAAACCGTAGTGCACGAAATGTTAGGATGTATGGCAGTGATAGGCCGAATAGCGAAAATATTGACCGTAGTGAAAATATAACTTATGATGTTGGAAGTAGCGATCTTACCAAAGACGAGCATATTGAAGTAAGAAAACATGATGAAGGCAATTGTCCATTTTATTATATGGGAAAATGTTATGGCGAACCTTTACCATTTGTAGGTGTCGTAGGTGCAACTCCGGAAGATATTGATTTATTGTTGCAAACTGAGCAAATGCGTGACCCAGAGATAGAGAAAATTCGTAAGATGTTAGAGAAGAAGAATGTTAATTTGTTTGAGCTTCTTGATGGAGTGGTTTATAGGTCAAACAAGGAAAATAATATGTGTTTGTATGTGCCTAGTGTCATGGAAGAACAAGTTATTAGAGTAACACATGAGAAACTTGGACATCTGGCGAAAGATAAGTGTTTCGATTATTTGGCTCTTAGGTATTGGTTTCCTGGAATGCGTCGTAAGGTTGATAACTTTATTAGGAATTGTTTGCCATGTATACTTCACTCAGTCCCTAGATCAGTTCACAATAGAACATTACATAGTATACCAAAGTCGTCCGTACCATTTCATACCTTGCATATTGACCACTTGGGTCCGCTTCCTAGTTTAATGTCGAAGAGGAAGCATTTGTTGGTTGTCATAGATGCCTTTACTAAATTTGTTAAGCTTTTCCCAGTAAATTCAACAAGTACTAAGGAGGTGACTGCTTCGTTGAGCCGGTATTTTGAATTTTATAGTCGTCCCCATAGGATTATATCAGATCGTGGCCCTTGTTTTACATCCTTGGATTTTGGTCCGTTTTTGTCTGAACGAAATATTGAGTATATTAAAGTAGCCACTGCGGCTCCGCAAGCCAATGGGCAAGTTGAAAGAGTGAATAGAGTCCTTATTCCAATGTTGGGCAAGTTGTCGGAACCCCTTAGTCAAGCCGATTGGTATAAGCTGTTGTACAAAGTAGAGTTCGCAATTAATAATTCTGTCCATGGTACTACGCAGAAATCACCTAGTATGTTGTTATTCGGAGTAGAGCAAAAGGGAGCAATAGTAGATGAGTTGGCCGAATATTTGGATGAGAAATTTAGTTCTAGTAATCGCGTTGATTTAGCTTGTCTTAGAGATGAAGCTAGTGGAAGAATTTTGAGGTCACAGGCTAAGAATGAGGAGCTTTATGCAAGGAAGCATCAACCGCCGTGTGAATATAAAGTAGGTGATTTTGTGGCTATTCGAAACGTGGATACAACTGTAGGCATAAATAAAAAAATCGCTCCTAAGTATCGTGGTCCCTATAAAATTAATCGTGTGCTCAATCATGATCGTTATGAAGTTACAGATATAGACGATTGTCAACTTACACAGATACCTTATAGAGGCGTGCTTGAGCCTGCAAGATTGAAACCGTGGATGCAAGTCGTGAATAAGACAGTTGCATTTTGTTCATAGTTTAATAGTTGTAACCACATATTGTAAGCCACATAGTGTTAAGAATTAATTGATAACAAATGTAAGTGAAATTGAAATAATAATTGTAAGTAGTGTTGTAATTATAGTGTAGATCGAGGACGATCTAAAGTCAGATTGGCCGAATGTAAACAATTATGTATTTAGGTTAAGTACTATTTAAATGTAACGAATGTAATGTGGCATAGTGGCAACGCCTTAAACATTGTGTGAACATCGATAAGATCAAGATGTGATCTTATCGATGTGTAATGATCTTATCGATGTATATTCATCCTATCGTGGCATGCACTGTTGATGCATGCGGTATGGATGGGTAAATATATTGTGAAATAGCACGCACGCAAGCTGCGCTTGATATATTGTTTGGAATTAATAAAAGCATTCCGTATTAAAATAAGCGTTGGTTACATATCTAAAGTTTTTGCAATATGCACATTAAATTTGATATAAATGCCAAGATATTTTATATAACTTTCCCATTGGACACATACGTTATTTATTAACAGAGTCGAGTTGGGCAAGTGACATGGTTTCCGCTTGCGGGTGAAGAAAATTGCATTTGTTTTGGTTATATTAAGTTTGATTTTCCACTTATGAAAGTATTCATCAAGGGTGTGCAGGGCTTCAGTTAGGTTTTGTTTTATGTCGCTGTAGCAGTTACCTGAGCAATATAAGGCAGTGTCATCGGCAAAAATTAGCGTTTTACATTGCCCATGCATTGGGATGTCGTGAGTATAAATGTTGTACAGAATAGGTCCTAAAACAGAACCCTGAGGGACGCCTGCGGTTATCAGTTTTTGTCAGATTTGACACCATTCATGTCTACCCAAAAGTATCTTTCGGATAAGAAGCTGTTTATAGTTCGTAAAAGATACGTGGGTATGCCTATCTTTTGCAGCTTATACACTAGACCTTTATGCCAAACAGTGTCAAAAGCCGATTGCACGTCTAAGGTAACCATACCTACTGACTTTTTGATTTCTAGTTGGTCCTTAATGTCTTTCTTAAGTTTTCTAAGCGGGTGAATACAACTAAGATTACATCTAAAACCGAATTGTACAGAAGGGAGAATATTCTTTTCCTCAATATGTGCATTCAGTCTTGATTTTAGAACACGCTCAAAAATTTTGGAAAAGCCACACAAAAGGCTAATAGGACGATAGCTTTCCGGAGAGTCAACAGGCTTACCTGGCTTTGGAATTGCCACAATTGTGGCCAGTTTCCATTTGCGTGGAAAGTAGCCAGCATTAATGCAATTATAAAAAATTTGGGTCAACATATCTAGGGCAGTTTTTGGCAAGTGTTTTAAACAGATGTTTGGTATGCTGTCAGGTCCAGGCGACTTTTTGTTTTTAAGACTGTAAATTACTTTCCTCACGTCTGATGTTGTTATTGATTGACCACTGAAAGGCTCGTTGGTGTCTAAAATGTAGTTGTTTACTAAACCTATAGTAGCTGCATCAGAGAGCGAATCTGTAAGTTTATGCTTTTCTCAAATAAGTCACTGATTACTTGCGCTTTTTGTTCTCGGATAAATTATCGAGTTGGGCTACAATGGCTTCATTTCTGGAAAAAAGATGTCGGACATTGGAAAATATGGATAATGCTATGGTAACACACACACCTAGCAAACAGGTGGGAAAAAGCCAACACAAATATAACCATAATTCACTTGTTTCCACATCTATCAACACAAATCATCCATTATGCATATTTTGCAGTAGTCAAGAACATTACTTGTCAAAATGTACACGTTTTCTAAGCCTAAGTCCCAGATTACGTATTACCGAAGCCAAGAAAATGCATCTGTACCTGAATTGCCTTCGCAAGGGCCATAGTTTGCAGCATTGCAAGTCAGGGCTCTGCAATCATTGCCACAAAAAGCATCATACATTATTACATTTGTCATTTTAATTTCCTCTTTTGAACGGTCTATTCCATCTATCACGTGCTCTATCCTAAGTCATCTTGACTTGCCTCTTCGAGCATCCATGACCAATCCAGTATTATGAGGCACTTGTTTCGTCATTGATGCTCTTTGGGCTTTTTTTTGATATATTTAATGTTTAAATTTTATTTGAACTTCCTTTTCCACTTGGTTATTTTAAATCCAAGTCTCTGGCCAGTTTTTGATGTGAGTCGGTGCATATCGCTAAAAAGTTCACCCACCGGGCTGGCGACGCGGATTAGTTTATATCGATCTATTTTCCTCGTTTAATTTTAAATATTTCTTTTAAACTTTTCTTATAATTTAAGGCCAACTGCACTTTGTTGTACCGCATTTAAATCAATAAATCATCCAATCATCCGCATCATCTGTACCTTCACTGACATCACCATTGGCACATACTGAATCGCAGTCATCGTCATCACTCGTATCATTTTCACAACCATCACACAAAACTCTAAAAAGCTTGTCTCCTAATTACGTATTGCTAGCAACTGCAATCGTATTCGTAAAAAACCGTTTTGGTGCGCTCATACCTTGCCGCGCTATCCTTGATTCAGCATCACAACTTAATTTTATAACTACTCGCTTAGCAAAGCAGTTACAACTGAAAACGCACCAGTGTCACACTTCAGTATCTGGTGATAAGATAAGGCGGTCGATATTATCACACAATCACAGGATGGCACCTATCGTACATCCTTCACAGCTGTTGTAACGCATACTATCACCGATTATCAGCCACACTACAATTTAAATGCTTCTGGGTGGAACATCCCTGAACACATGACGCTTGCAGATCCGCTCTTTTATAAATCGTCGTTTTAAAAGTTTGGAAACCAAGTTGGCAAAGAATCCAGCGACGAAAGCACAGTACTGCGAATTTATTCAAGAATATCTCAAATTAGGCCACATGTCGCTCACTTCGAATCAAACTGAATTCCATCAATTCTTTTTACCGCATCACTGTGTACATAAGCTCGACAGCAATATTACAAAACTTCGTGTCGTTTTTGATGGTTCAGCCAAAACAACAAGTGGATATTCGCTTAACGAATTACTGTTAGCAGGTCCAACTATACAGCATGAAATATTTAACACACTTCTTCGTTTTCGATTCTTTAAGGTTGCTCTTTGCGGGGACATAGCAAAAATGTGTGCGCATGTCTCACCCAGACGCCTATCTGCAATGCATTCTTTGGCGCAACAACCCTACTGAGGAAATTCAAATATATAAGCTGGAGACGGTAACTTATGGGACAAAACCTGCTGCTTTCCTTGCTATCAGAGCGATGCATCAACTGTCGTTTGTCGAGGAAAAGGCCTTTCCCATTGGAGCAAAAATCGTACGCAGAGACTTTTACGTAGACGATCTCATGTCTGGCGGTGAAACAGTTGAAGAAGTCAAGGAGATTCTACGCCAGGTCAAAGTATTGCTTCAAAAAGGACACTTTTCCATACGCAAGTGGTGCTCAAACGAACAGAGTGCTTTGGTTGGCGAACCTGATTGCGATCGAGAAAAGTAATGAAGTTTCATGATGGAACTGACATTGCCAAGGCTCTGGGATTGGTTTGGAACCCAAGCTCAGACAACTTATTGTTTAACTTTTCTCAAATTATGCGTGAGGGTCCAATGACCAAACGCAGTGTGCTATCGACAATAGCAAGATTTTATGACCCCCTGGGCTTAATATCACCAATAATTACTAAATTCAAAATCTTCTTCCAGGCATTATGGAAAGAAAACCTGAGCTGGGATGGAAGTTTACCGCAACCTCTGGAGTTGGCCTGTCGTGACCTGACATCCCAACTATCGATGACTTTAAATTTCCACGTTTTGCTATGCTGTCGCAAGCGTCGCGGCTCTACGTCGTTTTATAAGTATTAGAGGGAGTCCACGAACTATTTGGACAGACAACGCTACAAACTTTGTTGGTGCCAAGAATGAACTCGAAGAATTGAAGCAGTTATTTCTTAGCCAACCTCACATATCTTCTGTGTCATCACCTTGCTCGTCCAACGGTATTGACTGGAAATTTATTCCGCCACGATCACCACATTTCGGTGGTTTATGGGAAGCTACGGTCAAATCTGCTAAGTTCCACTTTTATCGTGTCGTCGGCCTATCCATTTTAACTCTTGATGAACTTCAAACACTTCTTTATGAAATTTCAGCCATGATTAATTCTCGTCCACTTTCATCAACTACAGAGAATCCATCTGATATTGATGTGCTCACTCCTGCTCACTTTTTAAAAGGTTCAAGCTTTACCAAGTTTCCGGAACCAGACGTAACTCACCTCAGCACCAATCGTCTCAGTCGTTGGCAACGAGTGACGCAGATGCAGCAAGTTTTCTGGAAGAAATGGACCACTGATTACTTGTCTCAGCTTCAAGAACGAGGCAAGTGGCGAGCTGGAACTCCAAACCTACAAACAGGGAGTGTCCCGCTTATGAAGGATGACAACTTGCCATGTCTAAAATGGCAGCTTGGTCGCATCATCAGAGTCGCTATGATCCGCACAGCTACGGGTCTTATCAAAAGAGCCGTCACCAAATTAGCCGTTCTGCCCGTTGAGCCTAATATTGTTGAAAGCCTGACTCTTCTAACGGGGGGAGTATGTCCGGAGCAGAACTAAAAACTTGTATATTAATTGTAAATGCCAATACGGCTCATGTTTGTTTTTCTTAAATTGATCATATATGTTATTGTTATCTTCTACGCATAAGTCACAATAGAACATATGTTATGTCAATAAGCTTTTTTTCTATTGTAACGAAAGCTCCGTTGAGCTTTCTGTTAACGCAGCAGCCTAGCGCCTGCATATGTAATTACTTTTCACTTCTGTAACTACGATCGCCGTGGAATAAACGTTTAAGCAAAAGCGCATCGTGTGTTTTTCAATTATATATATTCTAACTTTATTTCACGCAAAAGATGGGCAATTCGTGTCTCTCCTCAAAACATTGTTTACCCCGACGTGATCGTTTTTAAAATCGTAGTTACAGAATTAAATAATTCATATCGGTTGAGTTATTTTTAGCTGTTTTTGCACAATTCGGTGTGAAACACATACTCATACATATTTGCTACAGTCCTGCAGTTCTACTTGGATCGATTGCTTCCATTCATATCTGATTGCAGATATGATTGAGGCACCCATGAAAACAGGCATGCATTTTGAAGCGAACGCGAAGCGGTCGAAGAAGAAGAGCCTCACAAAATATGAGCGTTTGAGAGAGGGGCATGTAATGAGAGGGAGTTACGCTCTATGATAGGAGTAATTTTTGACTATGCTCTTGCACGAACAAGAACTAGCAAAAAGACAAAAAAGTGTGAAGCGAAAATGCAAACATTATTGCACTTGTCTTGTTATACATATTTTTTGGATCGCCTATGCCTATTAGTTCTCTGCGATGAAAAGTGCGTGCGCAAGCAAAAACTTAATTTTTTTCAATAATTAAAAAAAAGTATAAACTAAACTTATCTTAACACACGATTGTTTATTTATTATTATTTTTCTTGCCTTATTTATTGTTTGCCTTCTAATTTAGTTTTGTGTGGTTCAAGAAGTGCAAAGTGCGTGCGCAAGCGACGACATAAGACTTTTTTAACAATTAAAAAAAGCGATAAAATTGTTTATTTATTATTTATTTTTCTGTGAGTGTGAAAAAAACAATAAGGAATCATGGTTGGTAAGCGTCAATTGCAAAGGTTAATTAAAAAAGAAAAAGAGCAACTTTTAGGTAGGCTTAATAATGTAGACAAAAAGCCTGAAATTGTGGTAGGAGAAAGCGAAATAAGTCGCAAATGGAAGAGGGAGTGCGACTATGATTTATTTGGCGGGAGTAATGATTTAGTTGGCGGGAATAATGATTTTATTAGCACCAATACCGATGTTCCCTCTTTAAATAATAAATTAAAAGCTTGAAGCTTGGTTTCTAAAACATAAGCCTAAAAGATAATGCGTATTAGATTTAGTAAAAATTCTTAGGGAAGAAAGTATTAAAGAAGATATTTCAAAAATCGGCGCAGGTTCTTAATTAAATATAGGTTTAGAAAATCAGTCACTAAAACTCGGCAGAGTTTTTGTTTTCCAAAAAATATTTTAATTGACATAAATATTGATGGTCTCCCTTTATTTAGGAGCTCAAGCTCCCAACTATGGCCAATTTTATTGAGGTTAAGAAAGTTTGACAGCTGCAAAATAAGCCATGCAGCTGGAACGAATATTTAGAAAAATTTACTGGCGAGTTAAAAAATATTTTACAAAATGGGTTAACGATAGGAGATAGTTTATATAGTATTCAAATATATTCTGTTATATGCGATGCTCCTGCTAGAGCATTTATTAGTGGCACCCCTGGCCATACATCCAGCCACGGGTGTGCCAAATGCTTGCAAGTCGGGAAAAAAATTAATTCGGTTTTGACTTACAGCACCCAGTCAGGAGTTTTAGTTAGCGATGAAGTGTTTGCAATAAGGAAATTCCCGCAGAAGCTTCCAAATTGGAACGCAACTGAGTTTCGGCAATTCTTATTGTACACTGGTATTATTGTTCTAAAAATCAACATAACCAGTGATCAATATTGTGAATTTTTGTTGCTTCACTGTGCATACAGACTTTTATGCTGTCCTAAACAACGAGAATCTAATATAAACGTTACCCAGCAAATTTTAAACCTTTTTGTTGCAAACTTTCCTCTTGTTTTTGGACAAAACAGTGTCTCTTATAACGTCCACAGTTGACTTCACATAGAGCAAACTATTAAACAAATCGGTGACCCGATTGTAGGCTCATGTTACGCGTTTGAAAATTATTTGCAGACCCATAAACGATTTGTCCGTAAACCGACCAAAATTTTAGAGCAAGTTAATAGGAAAATTATAGAAGAGAAGTTTAAGGCCGCAATTAAAAGAAATGTAATACAAGCGAAAGGGAAATGCCTAATTTTTAAGGGAGTCAGATTAAGTCAAGGGAGGCCAGATAATTATTGCTATGTCAATGAAAGTGTATTTAAAAATTAAAACAGATCTAAATCATGAATTGGCAACGCATAACACTCAACATACTAACTCTACAACAATTATGCGCAACTTCGTTGAAGACACAACATACAACACATCAGTTCGTAAATCACGGCTGCCCAACCTTAAACTACCACAGTTTAATGGCGGATATGCGGAATGGCCTTATTTCAATGCCATGTTTACTTCAGTCGTCGATCAGGATCAAGAGCTAAGTAACATCGAAAAGTTTCAGCATCTACGTGCAAACCTTGGAGGTGCTGCACTGGGTACAATAAGTTCACTCGAACAATCCGATGCGAACTATCAAACGGCTTTAGAATTACTTATTAATCGATTTGATAACAAGTTGTTCAATTTTCAGACACACGTAAAAGCTTTTTTTGAGCTAAGTGGTGCCCAGAAGGGAGTGTCAAGCAGCTTACGTTCTCTGAGTGACCAGATGAACTCGCATTTACGTGCCATCCGCACACTTGCTTCTTCTGCTGAGATTCTGGATGGCCTTTTGATATACATCGATGTGCAGAAATTGGATGACAAACCCCGAGAGAAATGGGAAGAGGATTTGCCATCGGATAAACTATCGAGCTGGGCTACAATGGCTTCATTTCTGGAAAAAAGATGTCGGACTTTGGAAAATATGGATAAAGCTATGGTAACCCACACACCTAGCAAACAGGTGGGAAAAAGCCAACACAAATATAAACATAATTTACTTGTTCCCACATTTATTTATTTATTTACCCTAATATTATAAATGTTCATGTAATAACTAATTACAAAACATAGAGTTTAGCCTTTACAGCTTTACAACTATAATATTTACATTTTAAGCATTAAGTCAAAATATTGGGGAAAAAACCTTACAACATCCAACAAAAAAAAAAAAAAAAGAGTATTCCGTAACAGCGCCATAATTTCAGGTATATTTTAGGCAGGGCCGGAGAACGTCATCGCTCGGGAAGAAAGGGGGGAGGCTACCAGCCTAGATAGAGTTTAGCCTTTACAGCTTTACAACTATAATATTTACATTTTAAGCATTAAGTCAAAATATTTGAAAAAAACCTTACAATATAGAAAAAAAAACAAAAAAAAAAGTAATTAAAGACTTACAACTAAATTACATACTAAGACTAGAAAAAGGCTAAGGACCATAAAGATCTGGATCATCACTAATAGTGTGGGATGTTAATGTTTTTAAATTAAATTTAGTTATAGCCTGATAAATTTTGTCATCAATCATGCAAATATCTGCTTTTTTATGGAGTCGAGAAGTGGAGTAATAGAATGGAACATCAAATATGATTTTTAGGATCTGATTCTGGATTCTTTGTAATTTAAGCCGGTGACACGCTGCACAATCACCCCAAACCTCCGAGCCATATAAAATAATTGGTACAAATATAGATTTGAATACGTTATTTATTAACAGAGTCGAGTTGGGCAAGTGACATGGTTTCCGCTTGCGGGTGAAGAAAATTGCATTTGTTTTGGTTATATTAAGTTTGATTTTCCACTTATGAAAATATTCATAAGTGGTTTTGTTTTATGTCGCTGTAGCAGTTACCTGAGCAATATAATGCAGTGTCATCGGCAAAAATTAGCGTTTTATATTGCCCATGCATTGGGATGTCGTGAGTATAAATGTTGTACAGAATAGGTCCTAAAACAGAACCCTGAGGGACGCCTGCGGTTATCAGTTTTTGTCTGATTTGACACCATTCATGTCTACCCAAAAGTATCTTTCGGATAAGAAGCTGTTTATAGTTCGTAAAAGATACGTGGGTATGCCTATCTTTTGCAGCTTATACACTAGACCTTTATGCCAAACAGTGTCAAAAGCCGATTGCACGTCTAAGGTAACCATACCTACTGACTTTTTGATTTCTAGTTGGTCCTTAATGTCTTTCTTAAGTTTTCTAAGCGGGTGAATACAACTAAGATTACATCTAAAACCGAATTGTACAGAAGGGAGAATATTCTTTTAATCAATATGTGCATTCAGTCTTGATTTTAGAACACGCTCAAAAATTTTGGAAAAGCCACACAAAAGGCTAATAGGACGATAGCTTTCCGGAGAGTCAACAGGCTTACCTGGCTTTGGAATTGCCACAATTGTGGCCAGTTTCCATTTGCGTGGAAAGTAGCCAGCATTAATGCAATTATAAAAAATTTGGGTCAACATATCTAGGGCAGTTTTTGGCAAGTGTTTTAAACAGATGTTTGGTATGCTGTCAGGTCCAGGCGACTTTTTGTTTTTAAGACTGTAAATTACTTTCCTCACGTCTGATGTTGTTATTGATTGACCACTGAAAGGCTCGTTGGTGTCTAAAATGTAGTTGTTTACTAAACCTATAGTAGCTGCATCAGAGAGCGAATCTGTAAGTTTATGCTTTTCTCAAATAAGTCACTGATTACTTGCGCTTTTTGTTCTCGGATAAATTATCGAGTTGGGCTACAATGGCTTCATTTCTGGAAAAAAGATGTCGGACATTGGAAAATATGGATAATGCTATGGTAACACACACACCTAGCAAACAGGTGGGAAAAAGCCAACACAAATATAACCATAATTCACTTGTTTCCACATCTATCAACACAAATCATCCATTATGCATATTTTGCAGTAGTCAAGAACATTACTTGTCAAAATGTACACGTTTTCTAAGCCTAAGTCCCAGATTACGTATTATCGAAGCCAAGAAAATGCATCTGTACCTGAATTGCCTTCGCAAGGGCCATAGTTTGCAGCATTGCAAGTCAGGGCTCTGCAATCATTGCCACAAAAAGCATCATACATTATTACATTTGTCATTTTAATTTCCTCTCTTTTGAACGGTCTATTCCATCTATCACGTGCTCTATCCTAAGTCATCTTGACTTGCCTCTTCGAGCATCCATGACCAATCCAGTATTATGAGGCACTTGTTTCGTCATTGATGCTCTTTGGGCTTTTTTTTGATATATTTAATGTTTAAATTTTATTTGAACTTCCTTTTCCACTTGGTTATTTTAAATCCAAGTCTCTGGCCAGTTTTTGATGTGAGTCGGTGCATATCGCTAAAAAGTTCACCCACCGGGCTGGCGACGCGGATTAGTTTATATCGATCTATTTTCCTCGTTTAATTTTAAATATTTCTTTTAAACTTTTCTTATAATTTAAGGCCAACTGCACTTTGTTGTACCGCATTTAAATCAATAAATCATCCAATCATCCGCATCATCTGTACCTTCACTGACATCACCATTGGCACATACTGAATCGCAGTCATCGTCATCACTCGTATCATTTTCACAACCATCACACAAAACTCTAAAAAGCTTGTCTCCTAATTACGTATTGCTAGCAACTGCAATCGTATTCGTAAAAAACCGTTTTGGTGCGCTCATACCTTGCCGCGCTATCCTTGATTCAGCATCACAACTTAATTTTATAACTACTCGCTTAGCAAAGCAGTTACAACTGAAAACGCACCAGTGTCACACTTCAGTATCTGGCATTGGAGAATCGACTCTAAATTCAGATAAGGCGGTCGATATTATCACACAATCACAGGATGGCACCTATCGTACATCCTTCACAGCTGTTGTAACGCATACTATCACCGATTATCAGCCACACTACAATTTAAATGCTTCTGGGTGGAACATCCCTGAACACATGACGCTTGCAGATCCGCTCTTTTATAAATCGTCGATTTAAAAGTTTGGAAACCAAGTTGGCAAAGAATCCAGCGACGAAAGCACAGTACTGCGAATTTATTCAAGAATATCTCAAATTAGGCCACATGTCGCTCACTTCGAATCAAACTGAATTCCATCAATTCTTTTTACCGCATCACTGTGTACATAAGCTCGACAGCAATATTACAAAACTTCGTGTCGTTTTTGATGGTTCAGCCAAAACAACAAGTGGATATTCGCTTAACGAATTACTGTTAGCAGGTCCAACTATACAGCCTGAAATATTTAACACACTTCTTCGTTTTCGATTCTTTAAGGTTGCTCTTTGCGGGGACATAGCAAAAATGTGTGCGCATGTCTCACCCAGACGCCTATCTGCAATGCATTCTTTGGCGCAACAACCCTACTGAGGAAATTCAAATATATAAGCTGGAGACGGTAACTTATGGGACAAAACCTGCTGCTTTCCTTGCTATCAGAGCGATGCATCAACTGTCGTTTGTCGAGGAAAAGGCCTTTCCCATTGGAGCAAAAATCGTACGCAGAGACTTTTACGTAGACGATCTCATGTCTGGCGGTGAAACAGTTGAAGAAGTCAAGGAGATTCTACGCCAGGTCAAAGTATTGCTTCAAAAAGGACACTTTTCCATACGCAAGTGGTGCTCAAACGAACAGAGTGCTTTGGTTGGCGAACCTGATTGCGATCGAGAAAAGTAATGAAGTTTCATGATGGAACTGACATTGCCAAGGCTCTGGGATTGGTTTGGAACCCAAGCTCAGACAACTTATTGTTTAACTTTTCTCAAATTATGCGTGAGGGTCCAATGACCAAACGCAGTGTGCTATCGACAATAGCAAGATTTTATGACCCCCTGGGCTTAATATCACCAATAATTACTAAATTCAAAATCTTCTTCCAGGCATTATGGAAAGAAAACCTGAGCTGGGATGGAAGTTTACCGCAACCTCTGGAGTTGGCCTGTCGTGACCTGACATCCCAACTATCGATGACTTTAAATTTCCACGTTTTGCTATGCGTCGCTGCTCTACGTCGTTTTATAAGTATTAGAGGGAGTCCACGAACCATTTGGACAGACAACGCTACAAACTTTGTTGGTGCCAAGAATGAACTCGAAGAATTGAATCAGTTATTTCTTAGCCAACCTCACATATCTTCTGTGTCATCACCTTGCTCGTCCAACGGTATTGACTGGAAATTTATTCCGCCACGATCACCACATTTCGGTGGTTTATGGGAAGCTACGGTCAAATCTGCTAAGTTCCACTTTTATCGTGTCGTCGGCCTATCCATTTTAACTCTTGATGAACTTCAAACACTTCTTTATGAAATTTCAGCCATGATTAATTCTCGTCCACTTTCATCAACTACAGAGAATCCATCTGATATTGATGTGCTCACTCCTGCTCACTTTTTAAAAGGTTCAAGCTTTACCAAGTTTCCGGAACCAGACGTAACTCACCTCAGCACCAATCGTCTCAGTCGTTGGCAACGAGTGACGCAGATGCAGCAAGTTTTCTGGAAGAAATGGACCAGCTTCAAGAACGAGGCAAGTGGCGAGCTGGAACTCCAAACCTACAAACAGGGAGTGTCCCGCTTATGAAGGATGACAACTTGCCATGTCTAAAATGGCAGCTTGGTCGCATCATCAGAGTCGCTATGATCCGCACAGCTACGGGTCTTATCAAAAGAGCCGTCACCAAATTAGCCGTTCTGCCCGTTGAGCCTAATATTGTTGAAAGCCTGACTCTTCTAACGGGGGGAGTATGTCCGGAGCAGAACTAAAAACTTGTATATTAATTGTAAATGCCAATACGGCTCATGTTTGTTTTTCTTAAATTGATCATATATGTTATTGTTATCTTCTACGCATAAGTCACAATAGAACATATGTTATGTCAATAAGCTTTTTTTCTATTGTAACGAAAGCTCCGTTGAGCTTTCTGTTAACGCAGCAGCCTAGCGCCTGCATATGTAATTACTTTTCACTTCTGTAACTACGATCGCCGTGGAATAAACGTTTAAGCAAAAGCGCATCGTGTGTTTTTCAATTATATATATTCTAACTTTATTTCACGCAAAAGATGGGCAATTCGTGTCTCTCCTCAAAACATTGTTTACCCCGACGTGATCGTTTTTAAAATCGTAGTTACAGAATTAAATAATTCATATCGGTTGAGTTATTTTTAGCTGTTTTTGCACAATTCGGTGTGAAACACATACTCATACATATTTGCTACAGTCCTGCAGTTCTACTTGGATCGATTGCTTCCATTCATATCTGATTGCAGATATGATTGAGGCACCCATGAAAACAGGCATGCATTTTGAAGCGAACGCGAAGCGGTCGAAGAAGAAGAGCCTCACAAAATATGAGCGTTTGAGAGAGGGGCATGTAATGAGAGGGAGTTACGCTCTATGATAGGAGTAATTTTTGACTATGCTCTTGCACGAACAAGAACTAGCAAAAAGACAAAAAAGTGTGAAGCGAAAATGCAAACATTATTGCACTTGTCTTGTTATACATATTTTTTGGATCGCCTATGCCTATTAGTTCTCTGCGATGAAAAGTGCGTGCGCAAGCAAAAACTTAATTTTTTTCAATAATTAAAAAAAAGTATAAACTAAACTTATCTTAACACACGATTGTTTATTTATTATTATTTTTCTTGCCTTATTTATTGTTTGCCTTCTAATTTAGTTTTGTGTGGTTCAAGAAGTGCAAAGTGCGTGCGCAAGCGACGACATAAGACTTTTTTAACAATTAAAAAAAGCGATAAAATTGTTTATTTATTATTTATTTTTCTGTGAGTGTGAAAAAAACAATAAGGAATCATGGTTGGTAAGCGTCAATTGCAAAGGTTAATTAAAAAAGAAAAAGAGCAACTTTTAGGTAGGCTTAATAATGTAGAAAAAAAGCCTGAAATTGTGGTAGGAGAAAGCGAAATAAGTCGCAAATGGAAGAGGGAGTGCGACTATGATTTATTTGGCGGGAGTAATGATTTAGTTGGCGGGAATAATGATTTTATTAGCACCAATACCGATGTTCCCTCTTTAAATAATAAATTAAAAGCTTGGTATCTAAAACATAAGCTCAATCGAGTTGGCAGCGCCGTTTCATATGGTCGTAAAATTTGTCGTGTGCTAATAAAAAGTTATTATAAAATTAATAAAAGCTATGGACAAGTCCACATTCGTGGTAATAATCATATCGATAAATGACATAAGTGGCTGTGTAATTAATAAATTAATGTAACTTGAACAATAAAAACACAAAAAAAAGAATCTAAAACATTGCAGTGACAGCGAAAATTTTTAAGACATTTCTGGCAATTTATAACAACTCTGTCCTTAAACTGCAGAGTTTTATAGCAAAGTATAACAACCCAGACTCTACCAACACGTGTTCTGTCAAATAAAATTATAACTACAGCATCGTCAAATTCAAAACTAGTTGACAATCATCTACCAAAATTAAGAGAACAAAAACTAAAACCGGCGTCACTATGTCGCCGGGTGTGCAGAAAAAACTTCTTAAATTCGATACTGGGCAGCGGTCAAGCTCTGCCTCCAACTATTTCGCGCCGCTGCAAACGTTTGATGACCCCGATGATTTTGATAATAACGATGTTAGTACTGAGCAAATTGTTGTCACAAAGAAAGTGTATGTACCTCCAATAACGGTACTTAAGTGCAAAGTGGAGCAATTGCACTTTATTTGCAATCAAATTAAATGCAGTCATTATTCTATCAAGAAGATCTCTATTGGCATCAAACTTCACTTGGAGAAAATGAAAGACTATGAAGCAGCTTGAAATTACTTTAATGGAAAATTTGAGTTTTTCACGTATGCTAACAAAAATGATAAGCCTTACAAGGTGTTACTATTCGGACTTGACAGTATGGATCCCCTTGCAATTAAAAATGAGCTCATCGACATGGGACTGAAGTGCTTAGATGTTAAACTTGTTGAGAGGAAGAGACCAAATAATTCTACATTAGTAATCTACGTGGTCTACTTCTCCAAAAAGTCCACTTCGCTAAATGAACTGAGGAAGAACCACGCTGTCATCAACTATGTAAGAGTAAAATGGGAGTATCAAAAGCGTCACAGCAATCAAATTACCCAATGTTACAATTGCCAAATGTTTGGTCATGGATCGAGCCGCTGTTCTGTTAAGCCCCACTGTTCAATCTGCGCTGGACCTCACAAGACAACAGTTTGTAGTGAGAACACGATTATTAAATGTGCTAACTGCAATGGGCCGCACAAGTCCAACTTTGCTGATTGTCCAAGCCGGATTAAGTACCTTTCCTTGAAACAAACACGTCCTAAAAATAGTCGTCCACATTCTAATAACTACGCTAATGTCCCAGAGTTAAATAGCACTCAAGCATTTCCTTATTTGAATAACCATATTAAACCACTGGCAAATCCTACCTGGGTGAGGCCATCGCTGTCAAGTTCGACCACTACAAGTCAAGATCTCTTCTCCTTTGATGAAATCAAATCTCTTACTGTAGAGTTAATTAATAACTTAAGAATTAGAATTAGATCAATTTGAGTTATTACTTTATTAGCGTACAAGTTCCTAATATAATGTTAGATCACCTTACAGTAGTGACATGGAATGCCAGAGGCATTAAAAACAAAAAAGATGAACTGTTTGATTTTCTTAATCGAAATAACGTTGACATTTGCCTTCTCACTGAAACTTGGCTCACTTCAGATTTTTCAATAAAACACAGCAACTATCACTGTTTTAGTTGCGACCGAACAAACAGCAGAGGGGGATATTAATTCAAAAATCTATTCGCCATAGGCTTCTTCCTCTTCCTAATACAACACTAATTGAAGCTATTGGCATTAATATATTTAATTCAGCAAATATTCAAACTGCAATTTATTGTTGTTATTTTCCTGGAGGCCAAGCCGACCCCAATAAGAAAGGACAATTTATAGCTGATATTCGAATTTTGACCGCGTTACCCGGGAAATACCTGTTAGGGGGAGACTTAAATAGTCGGCACCGCCTGTGGGGTTGTCAACGGGCTAACGTTTGGGGCAATTTATTGCATGATTTAATAGCATCACGTGACATCAATGTAGTATATCCAGCAGATCACACCCATATTCCCGCTAACAGTAGAAGCCAAAGCTCTACGCTAGATTATTTCTTGACAAACTGTTCCCAACTGCTAACAGATACCATCACATTAAATGACCTCGGCTCTGATCACCTTCCGGTTCAAACTTTTTTTTCACACCTCTCCAAGTATAGTGAATTGCTTTCGTTATAATTTCAATAACGCTAACTGGTCGGAATTCGGTAGATACGTCAACCAGGATTTGCCTCCCGTAGAACTTATCACAGTCAGCAGCCCTGAAGACATTGATAATTTAATATCTGTCTTCAGCAACGTGATCAACAGAGCCAAACAAAACAGTATTCCGAAGAAAAGAGTAAATTTTTCCCCAAGAACGCTGCCTCAGCATATTAGAAACCTCATTATGCGCCGAAATAGCCTTCGCCGGAACTGGGTGAGACACAGAAATAGGGCGGATTTTGATTCAGTGAAATGGCTAAGCTTCATTATTCAAAAATTTTTGTTCGAATTTAGAAATGAGTCTTGGAACACTATCCTATCTACATTGGCTAACAATTCCTCTCCCTTCTGGAAACTGTCAAAAGTCCTTAAAAAGAAACATAACGACATTCCGACTCTTAAGGCCAACACATTGCGATTCTCGAATCCCGAACAAAAGGCTAACATTCTTGCTCAGACTTTTAATCAAAATCATACTCTTGCTAATGATCTGAGCGACCCAACCACAATTGCCGAAGCCTCAAGATCTGTCAATTCATTAGAATTATTAAATATCAGTCCTCCAGAGCTTTACTATACCAACAGCTCTGAGATAAAAGCAATTATCAAAGATCTCAAGGCCAGAAAATCTCCAGGATTGGACAGCATTAAAAATATTTGTCTTAAAGCACTTCCCCGAAATGGAGTGAGATACTTAAGCCGGATTATCAATGAATGCCTTCGACATTGTTACTTTCCCAAGTCATGGAAAATGTCTAAAGTCATCCCCATAAAGAAAGCCAATAAGCCACCCGAACTCCCTGCTTCTTATCGGAACATAAGTTTACTGTCAGCTGTAAGCAAGATTCTTGAAAGGGTAATTAAAAGAAGGCTTGTCAGTTTCATTGATGAAAAAGATGTCCTACCGCCGCAGCAATTCGGCTTTCGGCGAGGTCATAGCACACTACATCCACTACTCAGAATTAAAAATATTGTTAAATCCAATCTAGCTAGATCTAGGTCCACTGGAATGGTCCTCTTGGATATTAAAGCAGCATTTGATTCTGTGTGGCACGAAGGTCTTTTACACAAAATGAATCTGTTGGAATTTCCCCTAGAGCTGCCAAAAATTATTCAGAGTTTCCTTAAAAATCGGTTTTTCGCCGTTCATTTGGGTGAAGGGCAATCTCAAAAGTACGACATATACGCAGGCTGTCCCCAGGGGTCATGTATTTCCCCAATTTTGTACAACATTTATACTTCCGATTTTCCACATCTCAGAGAGTGCACATCATCTATTTTTGCTGATGATACCGCAATTCTTTGCTCTGGATCTTTAGCCTCTAATATCACTAATAACCTCCAAGATGCTTTTGACATCCTTGTTAGTTATTTCAACAAATGGAAAATTCTTGTTAATGCTGACAAAACCCAAGCTATATTTTTTTCAAGGAAACGTAAAAATATTTACCTCCCGACTAGTCATATTAAGTTGAATCTGGTTGATGTTAACTGGGAAAGCAATGTAAAATATTTAGGACTAATCTTGGACACTAAGTTAACCTCTAAAGATCATATTGACTACGTCAACAAGAAAATCAACATATTAATTCGCTTAATGTACCCACTCATTAATAGAAATTCTCGTCTTAATTTAGAAAACAAAATGTATCTATACAGATCAATTTTCCAATCAGTGTTGTATTATGGAGCCCCTATATGGGCTGATATAGCTAAATGTCACGCAAATAGAATTCAAGTTACACAAAACAAACTGTTAAAAATGTTTTTAAACCTTCCTTGGTATCACTCCACCATTGATTTACACAACAGGGCAAAAATTGAATTCGTTTCAGAGAGATTCAACCGTCTCCATAACAATTTTAAGGATAGATGTACATATTCCGAGTTTACGCATATTAATAATTTATTATTAAATACCTAGTTTAGTCATAGAATAAGTCCTAGATATAAGTCCATCATAATCATGGGTTTTTTTGTAATTTTTTCCCCGCCTTTAACTACTCTAAATCTATTATATATATTCATTATAATTTAATTTCACAGTAGAAAAGGTAACTAATTTAGCCTGAACTCTGTATTTAAAAATTAAACTCCACATGTATTCATAATGTCTTAGATTTAGTGAATAAAATTGAATTGAATTGAAAACATAAGCCTAAAAGACAATGCGTAGTAGATTTAGTAAAAATTCTTAGGGAAGAAAGTATTAAAGTAGATATTTCAAAAATCGGCGCAGGTTCTTGTTTAAATATAGGTTTAGAAAATCACTTACTAAAACTCGGCAGAGTTTTTGTTTTTCCAAAAAATATTTTAATTGACATAAATATTGATGGTCTCCCTTTATTTAGGAGCTCAAGCTCCCAACTGTGGCCAATTTTATTGAGGTTAAGAAAGTTTGACAGCTGCCCTGTTTTCCCCGTAGGTATTTATTTAGGCAAAAATAAGCCATGCAGCTGGAACGAATATTTAGAAAAATTTAATGGCGAGTTAAAAAATATTTTACAAAATGTGAACGATAGGAGATAGTTTATATAGTATTCAAATATATTCTGTTTGTGCAATGTATGTAACGGACAGAAGGAGGCGTGGCAGACCCCAAGTCCTTTATATCAAAATGCTTATCATAACCTCGTGTAGCTATAGCCATGTCGTCTGTATGAACACCTAGATCTCAGAGACTAGAGACACGAAACTTTACCAGCTGGTGCGCATATTTCCTAAGAAGATGAAGTTTGTTGAATCATATCAATATCTTCCCCCGTTCCCTTGCAGTAGAGTTTCGCGGTTTTTAGCCACACCGTTTAGTATTTTCACATGAAATATAACAGAGCGATGCGTTGTAGTTACATGCATCTATGTGTAAAAAATGAAAAAAATCGGACAAATACAACAGAAGTTATAGTCAAAAATGTGCAAATTTCACCTCCCCTTGCCAATAAACTGCGTCAATATTTGACTCTACGCAATTATGGCTACAATTGACCTAGAATCACAATTTTTGGTAAGCTGATTTATGTGGCTCTAATGAACAAATGCACATCCAAATTTTATCGATACGGTCCCCCCACCCCTTGCAATCGATTTACCGTGTTTTCTCCCACACCCCTCAACATACCAACTTGAAACTTACCCCATATACTTTAAATAACTTCTTTGACATAACATTTGAGGGAACTTATAGATATAAATACTGAATTTCACGAAAAAAAAAATTCCAATCGGAAAGTTCTTAGAAGGAATATGCAGGAAAATTTTTTTGCGAGACAAAAGGTAAGGTCTTTTTCTTTTGAATTGAATTATTGCAAATATTTTTTTTTTTTAATTTTTCTCAATTACTTAAAATTTTTATTTTTGCTTAAGTTTTTCTTAAATATTTATTGCTTCTTTCCTTTTTCTTTTGAATTGAATTATTGAAAATATTTATTTTCTGGGATTTTTCTTAATTACTTAAAATTTTTAGTTTTGCCTACAATATAATTAGCATTCCGGCGAATCTCCCACGATGGTCCTTCGGAGTTGATTCTTTTTGTCCTGCGGCAACAGCGGTGCCGCAGGTGGCTCGGGCTCCTTAGTAACACTTTAGACGTGGTTCTCTGCGAACGGACACTACAGAGGTGTCGGCGGTACGACAGGCGATAATAATTTTTTTTAATCAAACGCTCTCGCTCTGTGGCTCGTTTTGAGGCACTTTATCGAATTAATTTGATTTAATTTTTATGCGGCGTAGCTCGTTTTGAGGTACTAGAGTATTCAGTAACCCCAAAAATCTCAAAACATCCGATTTGTTTTCCGGTTTCTTCATTTTGAGAATTGCATCGCGGTATTTTAAGTTTGGTTTAATTTTTCCCTCTGATATAATGTTTCCCATAAACTTGATCTCCTTTGAAGAATACTGAATTTTATCCGGGTTAAATTTAATGTTATTTGTTTGCGCTCTTTCCATTATTATCTGTACAATTTGATCATGTTCCTCCTGATTTTCTGCTCAAACAGCCAAATCATCAAAATATACTATATCCCCAGGTACATCCCCAAAAATATTAACCATTTTCCTTTGAAACATTTCCGGTGCACAGTTAAGACCTAATGGTACGCGATTAAATCTAAATCTCCCAAAAGGAGTCATAAAGGTTGTCAAATCCGAGCTTGGTTTATCTAATTCCATGTGCCAAAATCCACTACTCAAGTCAAAGACCGTAAAAATTCGTTTGCCTGATAATTTTGACGTTAAGTCTTTTAAACCTTCCTGGAAATTATCCAATCTCTTGAAACACATCCCTATATTTATTCAGAAAAGACTCCCTATTTTCTATTTCTATCCCATAGGAAATACTATTTACATCTATCCGTTTGATTAATCCCAATTTCTCACAGGTTTCTAATCCGAGTATTGGCTCATAGTAGTTGTTAGCCACAATTATAAATTCAACAATACGTTCATTTTTTAATTTAAAAAAAATTATTTGATTCATAGTTTGTAACGATTCAGGTTGTTGTTTTGCAGCTGTCCGGTAGCTTACTCTGCCTACGGGGTCGACTGTGCTCAGGGAAAGTGCTACCCTGTTACATAACTAATAATTTGTAGACAGAGTTAGTGAATACGATTTCAAGAAGAAGGAAATCAGACTTTAAATGTATTGGGCGCGACATGTAACACAATAGAGTATGTGAGTCGTGGTGTATGGACTCAGTCTTTTACCCACCCAACCTGTAAAGAAGAATGCTCTTCAGTACCCTTTAATAAATAGATGCCAAGGTTATTTTACTTCAGGTGCCCATTGGGTTTTAATTAATATTCATATTTATATAATGCAAAAGAGAGAGAAAAGCGAACCGAACACATGTTAAACAAACATGTGTTAAGGAGATTTATACAAAATTCATAAAAAAAAGGTAGTTACTTAAACTAATAAGTTAAGTATTATTAGACCTGCTATACGAACATGTCGAGTAGTAATATATCATTTAACGGGTACGGCATTAATTTTACATACTTCATAAATTTCTTTAACGCGACGGTATATGTAGTCTTTGCAATTTGTTATATTTTTTTCTATTTAAAACAAACCATATATTTCATACGCATTTATAATGCGACTTAGCAGCGGCTATGCCGTACTTACAACGCGATTAATTCCTTCATAGTCGACAGGCCTGATGACAAATGAAGACGCTGTTTTGGAACTTCAAAATAGTTACAAAAATATATACGTACTGCAAATGCTACATATACATACCATACCATATAAAATTTAGGAAATTGTAAGATAACTTATATAAAAGTATATATATACACGATAATAATATAAATCAATTTTAAATCCGGTATAGCGCAGAAGTTTTAGTTGGGCGTTTGTACTCCGCTTGGTGGTATACGTTTGCATAGAACGGGGTATTTAAACGCGTGGTTGCTGCGCATGTAGAAAGACCGGGGGTTGTACACATATATATACATATATATGTGTAGTAGAGTATATCCTGGAGAGTGTTGCCTCGGTCGGCCACGTGTATGCAACACAATATACGGCACGATCGAGGTAATTTTAATCCACGAGCAACACGTCTGCTGCAGCTCGCTTAATTAGCATAAGTACGACACAGCACATATGTACGAACGTTGCTGCAGCTTACATATAAATTGCTGAAGTGCGTAAAACTGCACGGACGATCTGAATACGTGCGAGAATGCGCCAAAGCTATAAACAGAAGTAGATTTTATTGGAGGACTTTTCCTGTGATTGGTCACATACCTTTATTATAATAGCTGGACAATTGTTTTATTTTTGGGGTTAATTGAATTTCAATAAAATCACATTAAACAGAACAATTCACTTGTTAATACGTCTCGCAGGCTGTTCCAACGGCTCAATAAATTATGCAGACGCACTTGGCTTAACCGCGGAATATTACTAACTTTGGATGCTGGCGGATTTAATTTTATACACGTCTTGTTAGGTTGCTGGTTGAAAATAAAATGAACGCTTCCGCCCGCAGGAAATGATTACTAGAAGCTGAGCCTTGCCACCCACGCAGCATGATCTGCTGTTGCTTATCGATGTTTAATGACATCGCATATGCATTGCCAGATCGGTAATTATCGGTGTTGCGAAATATTGCACAAATCAGTCAGCTGATTTTGCCGATAGTTGCCAATTAGTTTTGTGTTTGTTTACATAAAAATACTTATAATTTGTTTAAGCTGTCATTTTTAGGTAGTAGTACACAAATTTTATATTATTGTTTAATAAAATATACACATTTTTAAAAAAAAAAAAAAAAAAAAAAATACATAAAAATAATTATGCAAAATAACTTGCAATCTACACCACTACAAGTTTAACTTAAAATTTTTAATTTTCTTCAGTTGTTCAATTAGCTTCAGTTGAACACAATTAACATCAGACCCACTATCGAGCTTAAACTTCACTATCTGACCTCCTATTCGATATTCTTTGATCCAGCGCTTATGCTGCTACATTCTTTACCTTGTTGATTGCTGCCACTGGAACTCGCCAACTCTGCTTTGTCCTACTTTTCAGGTGACTTCTTACCCACGAATTGAATTTTCTGCTTTCGGCACATTCTTTGGAAATGCCCCTTTTTTCCACAACGTTGACATGCCACGTCTTTAGCTTTGCATTCATCCTTATGTCCAAATATCCATGGTCCGCCGCAGTTGAACCAAAAACGATTAATTGCATTAACCGCCACTGCTTCTTCCTTGATGTTGCATATTGATTGATGACTGCTTTGCTTCCAATAATCCTTTGTGAATGCCGGCTGCTTCAGGTGTTTTGCAAATATCAATGACTTTAAACAATTGCTCATCACGTCCATCCAGTAGCTTAAGTTGTAATTTCTTATCGTGCACTCCAATGATGATTCGGTCACGCAGCATACGATTCTCGTATGATTTACCACACTCGCATTTAAATTCACAAAGACGCACTTGCTCACGTAGTTTGGTCTCAAATTCATTAAATAGTTGACGCTCCTTTTTTTAAATTTTTAAATTTTTTAAAGACTTTTTCCAATGTCCGTTGCTGAATTTGATTTTCCAATGTTACTGTACCGAGCGTGTACCATAATTTGGATACAAAGTGTTGTATATTTGCGTTCCTTTTCTACCCACCAGCCATAAGAAATTTGCAATTTTTTTATGTTCTGGTTGTGATGATTTACCCGTTGCAATTAGATACGTTAACAACTCCTGCTTCCAGGTTGGCCATTCCGTTGCTATGTTACTGCAGTCCAGTTCCTTTATTGCCCGCTCATTTGTTGCCATTGTTTTCCACTTGTTTTAATAAATCCAACATATGCAATTAGTTTAAGATGAGTTAGTTCATTTCCGGTTCAGGATTCAGTTTCCGATAAGCCTCTTGATTGATTTCGATTAGTGATGTTCGATTTTTTCAGCTGTATATGTGTGCTTATGTATGTATGTGTATTTATGGTGAAATTCACAGCTTGTATTTTTTACTTTCAGTAATTTAAACTTTTATGCTTTTGTTAATGATGATTTTATAATTTTTATGTTCTTTACTTCTGACACCATGTAATAAGCGGGTGCTTATTAAATAAAACTTTATATTTTGTGGTTAATTTATATATTTTATGTACACGTAATTGTTGGTATGCTTGTACGCCTTGGAGGTTGATGCTTTACTATGGTTCGGTCACTAGAACGAGCAACACGGGGTTACAAGATTACTTTAATTAAATCTAGTTCACAATTATTACAGTTCTTGCATGTGTGTGTGGATGTGTATGCGTTTTTGGTTGCGACTCCGTTGTTGTGAAATTGTCAAAAATTTTTAAATAATTTTTTAATAACTATTTAGCGCGAGCACGTCTGCGCACCACTAGATGACTTTTCAAATGCTCCTGGTACGCACCAGAGACAATGATATGCAGAGCAAATTTAACCCTATAAATTCAATAGTTTTTCTGCTGACCACTACACCACAGATAATACCGGATGAACTCGTGAAAGAGGCTATTATCTGAAAATTGTCAATTCTATCTAGTTTGTATGTACATCAAATGATAAACACCCATTTTCTTTCCCACTTCATTGCACAGCTCATAATAAATAGGACTAAGCTTACGAATTACCTTACCGCTTGCCTGCATTACTTTGCAACCTTGAATTGTATAGTGCGACTTCGTAGGTTTTAGCAACATATTTTTTTGCCTTATCGCGAGCTATCTGTAATGTGTTTGGATATTCTAATCTGGTATCATCACTTAACATGTGCAATCTTTCTAAGAGATCGTAATCCTTTCCATTTAAAATCATATTTTGGCCAAATGCCATGAAATATGGTGAGCCAGTACTCGTGTGAACACAAGATCTTATTGCGCCATTAATTCCATTTAAATATTTATCCCAGGCGGTATGATAGTTTTTAACATAAGCGCGAATAGCGGCTAAAACGCTTCTATTAAGACGTTCGCTTACGTTTGCCTGAGGCGAATAAATGGCAGTACAAATATGCTTGGTAGAAAATCTGGTTAGGAACGCCACAAAATATCCAGAACGGATTTGAGATCCGTTGTCAGTTTTTATACCCTGTACCGTATGGTACAAAGGGTATATTGTGTTTGTGCAAGCCGAAAATGTATGTAACGTACAGAAGGAGAAGTCGGAGACCCCCCAAAGTTACCTAAAGTATGATCAGAGTGACTAGAGAAGTCGATATACCCATGTCCGTCTGTCCGTCTGTCCGTATGAACGCCTAGATCTCAGAGATGGTAAGAGCTAGAGCAACCAAACTTTCAGATAAGATCCCTTATTAATCCATAGGAGACAAGTTTATTTTATTTTTTTGATATCGGGACTACATTATATAGCTCCCATAGGGGTGTTTCAGAGGACCTCGAAAAAAAGCAAAAGTTTTAGATGGATAATTAGTTTGCTTATGAAGATATCATAACCAAATTTGGCAATCGGAAGTTTTTTAGAAACCCCCAGCACTGTACCAAATCTTATCAAAATCGGTTGACTATATCATATAGGTCCCATAGGATCGATCGGTCGAAAATTTGTTTTTTGTACAAAATTCGTTGTGTTTCGTTTGTTTGTGAAGATATTGTAACCAAATTTGGCATTAAGAAGTTTTTTAGAGTTTCCAAGCACTATACCAAATTTGATCAAAATCGGTTGACTATATCATATAGCTCCCATAGGACCAATCGGTCAAAAAATCGTGTTTTGTACAAAATTCGTTGTGTTTCGTTTATTTGTGAACATACCGTAACCACATTTGGCATTAAGAAGTTTTTTAGAGTTCCCAAGCATTATACCAAATTTGATCAAAATCGGTTGACTATATCATATAGCTCCCATAGGATCGATCGGTCGAAAATTTGTTTTTTGTACAAAATTCGTTGTGAATCGTTTGTTTGTAAAGATATTGTAACCAAAATTGGCATTAAAAAGTTTTTTAGAGTTCTTAAGCACTGTACCAAATTTTATCAAAATTGGTTGACTATATCATATAGCTCCCATAGGACACAATCGGTCAAAAAAACGTATTTTGAACAAAATTCGTTGTGTTTCGTTTATTTGGCAAAGAAATATCTTTTGGAGTTCGTATGCAATATATCGGACTTGATTGCAATGTGGTGGTACAGGGTATCCCAAAGTCGTCCGCGCCCGACTTTAACGTACGCCATCTTTTTATTTTTATTTTATATAAAGCTAGCTTATACTTAAAAAGATATAAACTAACAGTTACAAAAATAGAAAGCCATGGCTACCGGGGCCTTTAGTTAACTAATTTTAAAAGTGTAGGGTGTAAAATTGTATTATTGTTAAATGCTCTTTTACTAAAATTAAATGTGTAATATTGTAATTAATGCTATTTAATCAGAGCTCGTCAAAAAGGTCGACCGTTTTGCGTTGTCCAAAAATAACTCTTATTTACTGAGTTTTTGAGCAATGTCTCAGAGAGCAACCGTTCACATTGCTCTTTTAATAAATCGGTCTGCGCTCAACGAATAACCGATATTTTGTTTTACCTTTGCTCTGGTTATTCGCCAACCGTTTGGTCGCGAGAGAAAAAATAAAGGTCTTTTGCGTTTGTATGCGTGTATGTGAGTGAGGCGTCTGTTTGGGCTTGTTAGTAACATATGTTTTTCAAGGCACGGGCAGACTTTAAAGCGTTATAACTTGGAAACTACTAGAGATACTTACACGATTTAAAAACCAGTCTTGTGTACTTTTTTGAGATCTACAATATTTTGATACACACCTAAAGCGAAAAATGGCAAGGGGGTGGGTAAAAATACGAAAAACTGCGTTGTTTTAAATTTTGCGCCATCTACTGCTGAAAATATGAACTTCTGGGTATACCTTCCAATACAAATAAAACTCGAAATTCAATTTTCATCATTTTTTGTCTTGAAGTTTTTTTTGAAAAGTGCAGCATTCTCAACAAAGCAAATTAAAACGTAAAAGACCGTTTGCGCTGACATTTATTTTTTCGGTTGGTCTGCTGATGCTAATATGCGAGCGCCAGAGAGTACCAAATATTTGGTACTCTCTGCTTAGCATTACTTAACATAATGAGAGCGAGTTAACATCAGTAAACGCTGATGTTAACAGATCATCTGTATTTCCTACTACACATATTATATGTTGATGATGTTGTCGGAGAGAATTTTCGCCTCTGTCTATTTGGTACTCTCTGGTACTCTCTGCTTAGCATTACTTAACATAATGAGAGCGAGCTAACATCAGTAAACGCTGATGTTAACAGATCATCTGTATTTCCTACTACACATATTATATGTTGATCTTACAAATAAATAAATAAATAAATAATAACAAGCCTATTCGTCTAGAAGTCACAAAAAAAAACTTTGTTTTTGTAAATCTGTAAATGTAATGTAAAATGGTCTGCTGTAAATTGTATCTGTAAATTGGTCCGGGGACCCTTCTAATATTTCTCTTTGGTACTCATTTTATGAGTTTATTTACAAAATTTAGAGTTTTTAATTGCGACCAAACAAAAAATTACAGTTCATTCCGTAGATCTCATTTAAGCCATAATAATCTAATTTATACCAAAAAGGACTTAATTCAGCTTGCTTTCAGTGACAACACAACCCTATTTAAATACAACTCTGTATTATGCTAGTAATAGTTCAGTATCAGCTCGCAAACTAAATTTCAATAAAATGCTGTTATGTCAAATGCAAAATGCTTCAAATAACCAATAATTACCGCCACACTTATAGATGTAACTTTAGAGCGGCCATTTCGAGTTTCCAGTCTCTATTTTTTGATCATTTTTACTTAAAAAAAATGATTTAAAAACATTGGTATTCCAACATAGTCTTGATAGTAGATATAATGAAAAATATAAGATTAGTTTGATAGAACTGAAACTCAACTACTATACCTAGGGTGACCATCCAATTTTTGAGCATTCGGGGACATTTGACTATTGAAAACTGGACATTCCGGGACATTTTGACGCCAAAAACGGGACGGTTTCGGGGACACTTTTTTTTTATTAAAAAAAATAAAATCGAAGTTTTATGTTCTATTCTAAAAATTTTTTTTTGTGGAGTTGATCCAGCAAAGCTTTTTTTGCCACAACACCTGTCTATTATTGAACCTTTTGATTTACCGTTAGACCTTTGCATTAATGCTTCACACGATTTTTCGTAATAGGTTATTAATTGACATGCGACTTTTTCTGCAATTTTTAGCTTTTCATAACTACAGGACAGTAGTCTTTTATAGGGAAATAAAGTGAAAGGATGGCATAAATATATTTTATTTTGAATCACTTTTTGATCGTTTTATGATAAAAAGCCGCAAGGTATGACTTTTAGTTTAGAGAAGAGAGACCGTATTATAGCCAATAACGACATGGGACTTAAAATGGTCAAAATTTATGACAAACATATAAGCCGATAACATAATTATATTTGGGAATTCTTTAAAAACATTGAAAAAAGATGGCGTACGTTAAACTCGGGCGCAGACGACTTTGGGATACCCTGTACCACTAATTGCAATTAAGTCCGAAATATTGCTTAAGCACTCTAAAAGCCAATTTTTTGCCGAATTTGGTTACGATATCTTCATAAACAAACGAAGCACAACAAATTTTGTACAAAAAACGGGGTTTTGATCAATCGGCTCTACGGGAGCTATATGATATAGTCAACTGATTTTGATCAAATTTGGTACAGTGCTTGGGTACTCTAAAAACTTCTGAATGCCACATTTGGTTACAATATCTTCACAAACAAACGAAACCCAATGAATTTTGTACAAAAAACGTTTTTTTGACCGATTGGTCCTTTGGGAGCTATATGGTATAGTCAACCGATTTTGATCAAATTTGCTGCAATGCTTGGGTACTCTAAAAAATTTCTGAATGCCAAATTTGGTTGTAATGTATTCACAAACAAACGAAACACAACGAAATTTGCACAAAAAACGTTTTTTTGACCGATTGGTCCTATGGGAGCTATATGATATAGTCAACCGATTTTGATCAAATTTGGTACAGTGTTGAAGATCCCATAGGACCAATCGGCCAAACAATTTTTTTTTAAATTAAATACTTGGTATGTTTCGTTTGTTTATAAAGATACCACAACCAAATTTGGCGCGCGGAAGTTTTTTATAGGTCCCAAGTACTGTACCACATTTGAGCAAAATGGGTTGACTTTATCATATAGTCCCAATAGGACCGATCGGTCAAAAAAATGTGTTTAGTGCAAAATTTGTTTTGTTTCGTGTTTTTATGAAGATATCGTAACCAAATTTGGCAAATAAATCTCTTTTAGAATTCTGAAGCAATACACCGGATTAGATTGCAATGTGGTGGTAAAGGGTATCCCAAAGTCGTCCGCGTACGTTTAACGTACGCCATATTTATGTTATCGGTTTATATGTTATACATAAATTTTGACCATTCTAAGCCCATGTCGTTGTTGGCTATTATACGGTCTCTGTTCTCTTAAGTAAAAATCATACCTTGCGTCGTTTTATCATAAAACTATCAAAAAGTGATACAAAATTAGAATAAAATATAATTTAGCCATCCATACACTTAATTTCCTTATAAAAGACTACCTATATTTATGAAACGCTTGAAATTGCAGTCCTATAGTTTTGCAAAGCACGGTATATGCATATTCAGAAGGAGGGAGTTTTAAGCTGAATTTTTACTTTGATATAAAATAAAAAATTCAACGCATGAAATTCCGGTACATTTGGCTCGAAAACGGGACATTTTCAGGTTGTCCCATTGTCCCGGAGCTTCTCTTCGGGACACGGGACAACGCTTCCGAAAACAAATGTCCCGTAAAAAAGGGACAGATGGTCACATTAACTATACCTGAAAAAAGAGTGCAGTAGAATGATCATTATGGGACATTTAGTTTTTGCTTTATATTAAATTATGCATACATTTATTTGTTGTCTTTATAAATTATTTAGCCGTTATTGTCTATTATTTAATTCTCATTCGCGCTCTTGATTATATTATTGTTTAAGCCGCTGGTTCTTTTAAACACATTTTTAATTTCGGCTTTCGACGCACAGTGGCATGGCAGACGCAAAAGCGGTGCGAAAATCAGAATTTCGATGAAAATATTTAAAAAAATCAATACATGCACCTGATTTAGAATTTCCCAAGGATCAAGAAAATTCAATTTTTATTCAATTCGGATGAATAGTTTAGTTGCCACAGCCGGTCAAAGTTGAGAAAATTTTCAACTATAAAATATTTCAATTTTTGGAATAAAAGTTCATGTTTAAGATTATTTTGTAAAAAAACTATGCAACCAATTGCTATTTTCTTGATTTCTATAAAAAGGTGTATGAAATTTGAACATAAAAGAGAAAAAATGACATCGTATCTTTTCTGGTTTTTTCAATACTTCCGTTTACCTGAACCACTATATTTGGACCACTTTTTCAACTTTGGAAGAACAGAAAAAAAAAATACATAGCACTACAATTTTTGTTTTAACATAAATGCTTTTGTTATTAATTTATTTACCTGCTCTATAAAAATTGTCTGCCTGAATTTGCATATTTGGCTGTAAGGCCAGTAAAAGCCCAGAAACCCAACTCCAAAATATGCTTGATTTCTATAAAAAGGTATATGAAATTGAAACATAAAAGAAAAAAAAACGACATCGTATCTTTTCTAGTTTTTTCAATACTTTCGTTTACCTGAACCACTATATGTGGACAACTTTTCAACTTAGGAATAAAATAAAAAAAATATAGGAAAATTATAATATAATATATATAATACATATTTTTGTTTTAACATAGATAGATAGATTGTCTGCCTAAATTTGCCCTTTTGGCTGTAAGGCCAGTAAAAGCCCAGAAACCCAACTGCAAAATATGCTGACACACAGGTACAAGAAAAAGAACACGCAGTATATGCAGCCACTAAATTTACAGTTGTTTGCTTATATTTTTACTTGACAATAAAATAAAGCCTACCTGTGACATTTGAAAAAGAATTTTTTTTGCTATTTCAAGGTAGTTCTAAAACATTTAAAGCCATTTAATTTGTACCTGTTACACGTTTTCTAGATATAAGCTTCCAATTTGTATATATTTGCCTGAATACTTCAGAAACATCTATAAAAACAAAAAACTAGAATTAAGTACTATATAGATGGATAATTCGTTTGTTTATAAAGATATCATAGCCATTTGGCGTTCTCGAGTTTTTTATAGTTCCCAAGCACTGTACCAAATTTGATTAAAATCGGTTGACTATATCATATAGCTCCCATATGACCGATCGGTCAAAAAAACGTTTTTTTCACAAAATTTTATGTGTTTCGTTTGTTTGTGAAGATATCGTACCCAAATTTGGCAACCAATTGTCTTTTAGAGTGCTTAAGCAAAATATCGGACTTAATTGCAACTAGTGGAACAGGGTATCCCAAAGTAGTCCGCGCCCGACTTTAACGTACGCCAACTTTACACCTATAAGTTCCGTAAATTTGTACCGAAGAAGCTATTTAAAGTATATGTGGCAAGTTTCAAGTTGATATGTTGAGTGGTGTGGGTGAAAACACGGTTAATCTATTGCGGGGGGTGGGGAGTCCGCATCGATAAAATTTGGATGTGGATTTGTTTATTAGAGACACATGAATCAGCTTACCGATATGCGAATGCGCATATTTCCTCAGAAGATAAAGATTGTTGAATCATGTCAATATCTTCCCCCGTTCCCCCGCAGTAGAGTTTCGCTGTTTTTAGCCACACCGTTTAATATTTCTGAAATCTAACAGAGCGATGCGTTGTGGTTACATGCATCTGTGTGTAAAAAATAAACAAAATCGGAAAAATACAGCAAAAGTTATAGTCAAAAATGTACAAATTTCACCACCCTTGCCTATAAACTGCGACAATATTTGACTCTTCGTAATTAATGAACACTTCTATAAGGGAAAATTTCATAGCTCCGAAATTGGTGGCAGCTTTAGACAGGTGTCAGTTAAGTATGCGAAATTCTGTATTTATTATTGAAGTAACTATTGAAGCGCTTGGACATAACACTGACGAATATCCTATAAGTCCTCAATTCAAAGAATTCGATCAGAAAAGCGAAAAGGGCGCGCAGAAGCTATAAAAGTTGATTTCCAAAACGAGGTGCCGGATACTGTAACTGTCCACTGGGATGGCAAACTCTTACCAGCTTAAGATACACGAAAATCTAAAGAAGAACGTCTACCGATAGTTATTTCGTACGATCATAAAGAACAACTCATCGCTGTGCCAAAATCCGAGAACTCTTCAAGAAGCGAACAGGCACAGGCAGTTTGGAACGCTATGATTGATTGGAATCTTGAAGATAAAGTGCAGATTCTCTGATGTGATACTACTGCTTCCAATACAGGTCGTATTAATGGTGTCTGCATGCTTCTCGAACAGAAAATGAATAAAGAAATGCTGGTTTTTGCTTGCCGCCATCACGTCTACGAGTTGGTATTAAAAGTATTAAAAATTATTTTGAAAACAAATTTAGCCAAGTCACTTCAAGCTCTGACATTCCACTGTTTAAAAAGATCCGAGAAAACTGGAAAAATGTTGATCCAGAGAGGTTACAGAGCTATACAGAAAAGCTTGCATTTATTCATTAAAAATAACTTTACTTAGCTCTCAATTCAGAATTTCGAACAATGACAACGTAGCTCTAGTAGACGTGTGCCTGTTCATCGTGACATCGTGTCGTCTGGGCTGCAATGCACTTTAGCGGTACAGGCACTATACCAGGATTTATACTTTTTGGAGACCATGAAGGCTTACGACAGAATTGACAAAATCATCTCAAAAGCAGCTTTACAGAAGTTCTGCCAGCATTTATGGTATTTAATAGATGAAGTATCTGTCTTGTCTATATTGATGATAATGTAGACCAGGAAACAAAAGTAAAAATGGTTGCTAACTTAGGCCGTAGTCAATCGACTCAAAATTGATGACAGTTTCCTCAACGAGTGTCCTGCTTCATGATCCAATAATACCACGTTTCAACATGCTAAGCAAAAGGTCATGGCAATGAGAGCAGTTAACGATACGGCTGAAAGAGCAGTTAAGTTGATGCAAGACTTCAATGGACTTCCATACTAACTTTTCTTTGTAAAGTCGGCACGGGTTATCGTTATCCGATCGCCATAATGTTTATTATTTAAGTCACTAGGGTGATAACCAAAGTTGACATTCAGCAGTTTTTTGGAGTCAAAATCGGTTGACTATATCATATAGCTCCCATAGGATCGATCGGTCGAAAAATACGCTTTTTGTACAAAATTGGTTGTGTTTCGTTTGTTTGTCAAGATATTGTAACCAAATTTGGCATTAAGAAGTTTTTTAGAGATCTTCAACACTGTACCAAATTTGATCAAAATCGGTTGACTATATCATATAGCTCCCATAGGATCGATCGGTCGAAAATTTGTTTTTTGTACAAAATTCGTTGTGTTTCGTTTGTTTTTGAAGATATTGTAACCAAATTTGGCATTAAGAAGTTTTTTAGAGTTCCCAAGCACTGTACCAAATTTGATCAACAACAACAATACATACATTTCGGCTTGCATTCGGAAGTTTTTTGGAGATCTTCAACACTGTACCAAATTTTATCAAAATCAGTTGACTATATCATATAGCTCCCATAGGACCAATCGGTCAAACAATTTTTTTTTAAATTAAATACGATGTATTTCGTTTGTTTATGAAGGTATCATAACCAAAGTTGGCATTCAGCAGTTTTTTGGAGTACCCAAGCACTGAACCAAATTTGATCAAAATCGGTTGACTACATCATATAGCTCCCACAGGACCGATCGGGCAAAAAACGTTTTTGAACAAAATTCGTTGTTTCGTTTGTTTATAAAAATATAGTTATCAAATTTGGCAAACAAATATCTTTTGAAGTTCGTAAGCAATATATCGGACTTGATTGCAATGTGGTGGTACAGGGTATCCCAAAGTCGTCCGCGCCCGACCTTAACGTACGCCATCTTTTTAATTATAATTTTACTTAAACGTTCGGAATTTTCGTTCTCTTGATCTTTTAAGGAGCTAGCATTTAAAGCCAAATTTTCTGGTTTCTTAATTACAAATTACTCGGAAACCGCATTTCCCAAGCTATTTTTGGTGGAACCTTTTTCATCGCCGTCGCACAGTGGCACGGCAGCCGCAAAAGCGTTGCAAAAATCGATTTTGCGATGTAACCATTTTTTAAATGTAATACATGCATCTGATTTAGAATTTCCCAGGGACGCGTCGGTGAGTTCAAGATTTTCTTTTGGTTCTGATTAGATTAATATTGACGGAATTTTCTTCGTCGACGGCGTGTTGAAGATTTTCTTTTCTCGAACTGTTTTGATTAATTTTGCCGGAATTAACGGCGGCGTGTTCATGACACGTTTCTCTTGAACTGTTTTTATTCTGATCATCTAAATGCTCAGGCTCACTACCCATACAAGCGAGCGTGCTGAGGTTATCTGCAGTAGAATCCCTAACGTGATCCACTTTGAAATATCTTTCAATGATATATTATGTGGTCTTAACTTCCGGACAACCCATCTTATGTACCTCCAATAACGGTACTTAAGTGCAAAGTGGAGCAATTGCACTTTATTTGCAATCAAATTAAATGCAGTCATTATTCTATCAAGAAGATCTCTATTGGCATCAAACTTCACTTGGAGAAAATGAAAGACTATGAAGCAGCTTGAAATTACTTTAATGGAAAATTTGAGTTTTTCACGTATGCTAACAAAAATGATAAGCCTTACAAGGTGTTACTATTCGGACTTGACAGTATGGATCCCCTTGCAATTAAAAAAGAGCTCATCGACATGGGACTGAAGTGCTTAGATGTTAAACTTGTTGAGAGGAAGAGACCAAATAATTCTACATTAGTAATCTACGTGGTCTACTTCTCCAAAAAGTCCACTTCGCTAAATGAACTGAGGAAGAACCACGCTGTCATCAACTATGTAAGAGTAAAATGGGAGTATCAAAAGCGTCACAGCAATCAAATTACCCAATGTTACAATTGCCAAATGTTTGGTCATGGATCGAGCCGCTGTTCTGTTAAGCCCCACTGTTCAATCTGCGCTAGACCTCACAAGACAACAGTTTGTAGTGAGAACACGATTATTAAATGTGCTAACTGCAATGGGCCGCACAAGTCCAACTTTGCTGATTGTCCAAGCCGGATTAAGTACCTTTCCTTGAAACAAACACGGCCTAAAAATAGTCGTCCACATTCTAATAACTACGCTAATGTTCCAGAGTTAAATAGCACTCAAGCATTTCCTTATTTGAATAACCATATTAAACCACTGGCAAATCCTACCTGGGTGAGGCCATCGCTGTCAAGTTCGACCACTACAAGTCAAGATCTCTTCTCCTTTGATGAAATCAAATCTCTTACTGTAGAGTTAATTAATAACTTAAGAATTAGAATTAGATCAATTTGAGTTATTACTTTATTAGCGTACAAGTTCCTAATATAATGTTAGATCACCTTACAGTAGTGACATGGAATGCCAGAGGCATTAAAAACAAAAAAGATGAACTGTTTGATTTTCTTAATCGAAATAACGTTGACATTTGCCTTCTCACTGAAACTTGGCTCACTTCAGATTTTTCAATAAAACACAGCAACTATCACTGTTTTAGTTGCGACCGAACAAACAGCAGAGGGGGATATTAATTCAAAAATCTATTCGCCATAGGCTTCTTCCTCTTCCTAATACAACACTAATTGAAGCTATTGGCATTAATATATTTAATTCAGCAAATATTCAAACTGCAATTTATTGTTGTTATTTTCCTGGAGGCCAAGCCGACCCCAATAAGAAAGGACAATTTATAGCTGATATTCGAATTTTGACCGCGTTACCCGGGAAATACCTGTTAGGGGGAGACTTAAATAGTCGGCACCGCCTGTGGGGTTGTCAACGGGCTAACGTTTGGGGCAATTTATTGCATGATTTTATAGCATCACGTGACATCAATGTAGTATATCCAGCAGATCACACCCATATTCCCGCTAACAGTAGAAGCCAAAGCTCTACGCTAGATTATTTCTTGACAAACTGTTCCCAACTGCTAACAGATACCATCACATTAAATGACCTCGGCTCTGATCACCTTCCGGTTCAAACTTTTTTTTCACACCTCTCCTAGTATAGTGAATTGCTTTCGTTATAATTTCAATAACGCTAACTGGTCGGAATTCGGTAGATACGTCAACCAGGATTTGCCTCCCGTAGAACTTATCACAGTCAGCAGCCCTGAAGACATTGATAATTTAATATCTGTCTTCAGCAACGTGATCAACAGAGCCAAACAAAACAGTATTCCGAAGAAAAGAGTAAATTTTTCCCCAAGAACGCTGCCTCAGCATATTAGAAACCTCATTATGCGCCGAAATAGCCTTCGCCGGAACTGGGTGAGACACAGAAATAGGGAGGATTTTGATTCAGTGAAATGGCTAAGCTTCATTATTCAAAAATTTTTGTTCGAATTTAGAAATGAGTCTTGGAACACTATCCTATCTACATTGGCTAACAATTCCTCTCCCTTCTGGAAACTGTCAAAAGTCCTTAAAAAGAAACATAACGACATTCCGACTCTTAAGGCCAACACATTGCGATTCTCGAATCCCGAACAAAAGGCTAACATTCTTGCTCAGACTTTTAATCAAAATCATACTCTTGCTAATGATCTGAGCGACCCAACCACAATTGCCGAAGCCTCAAGATCTGTCAATTCATTAGAATTATTAAATATCAGTCCTCCAGAGCTTTACTATACCAACAGCTCTGAGATAAAAGCAATTATCAAAGATCTCAAGGCCAGAAAATCTCCAGGATTGGACAGCATTAAAAATATTTGTCTTAAAGCACTTCCCCGAAATGGAGTGAGATACTTAAGCCGGATTATCAATGAATGCCTTCGACATTGTTACTTTCCCAAGTCATGGAAAATGTCTAAAGTCATCCCCATAAAGAAAGCCAATAAGCCACCCGAACTCCCTGCTTCTTATCGGAACATAAGTTTACTGTCAGCTGTAAGCAAGATTCTTGAAAGGGTAATTAAAAGAAGGCTTGTCAGTTTCATTGATGAAAAAGATGTCCTACCGCCGCAGCAATTCGGCTTTCGGCGAGGTCATAGCACACTACATCCACTACTCAGAATTAAAAATATTGTTAAATCCAATCTAGCTAGATCTAGGTCCACTGGAATGGTCCTCTTGGATATTAAAGCAGCATTTGATTCTGTGTGGCACGAAGGTCTTTTACACAAAATGAATCTGTTGGAATTTCCCCTAGAGCTGCCAAAAATTATTCAGAGTTTCCTTAAAAATCGGTTTTTCGCCGTTCATTTGGGTGAAGGGCAATCTCAAAAGTACGACATATACGCAGGCTGTCCCCAGGGGTCATGTATTTCCCCAATTTTGTACAACATTTATACTTCCGATTTTCCACATCTCAGAGAGTGCACATCATCTATTTTTGCTGATGATACCGCAATTCTTTGCTCTGGATCTTTAGCCTCTAATATCACTAATAACCTCCAAGATGCTTTTGACATCCTTGTTAGTTATTTCAACAAATGGAAAATTCTTGTTAATGCTGACAAAACCCAAGCTATATTTTTTTCAAGGAAACGTAAAAATATTTACCTCCCGACTAGTCATATTAAGTTGAATCTGGTTGATGTTAACTGGGAAAGCAATGTAAAATATTTAGGACTAATCTTGGACACTAAGTTAACCTCTAAAGATCATATTGACTACGTCAACAAGAAAATCAACATATTAATTCGCTTAATGTACCCACTCATTAATAGAAATTCTCGTCTTAATTTAGAAAACAAAATGTATCTATACAGATCAATTTTCCAATCAGTGTTGTATTATGGAGCCCCTATATGGGCTGATATAGCTAAATGTCACGCAAATAGAATTCAAGTTACACAAAACAAACTGTTAAAAATGTTTTTAAACCTTCCTTGGTATCACTCCACCATTGATTTACACAACAGGGCAAAAATTGAATTCGTTTCAGAGAGATTCAACCGTCTCCATAACAATTTTAAGGATAGATGTACATATTCCGAGTTTACGCATATTAATAATTTATTATTAAATACCTAGTTAAGTCATAGAATAAGTCCTAGATATAAGTCCATCATAATCATGGGTTTTTTTGTAATTTTTTCCCCGCCTTTAACTACTCTAAATCTATTATATATATTCATTATAATTTAATTTCACAGTAGAAAAGGTAACTAATTTAGCCTGAACTCTGTATTTAAAAATTAAACTCCACATGTATTCATAATGTCTTAGATTTAGTGAATAAAATTGAATTGAATTGAAAACATAAGCCTAAAAGACAATGCGTAGTAGATTTAGTAAAAATTCTTAGGGAAGAAAGTATTAAAGTAGATGTTTCAAAAATCGGCGCAGGTTCTTGTTTAAATATAGGTTTAGAAAATCACTTACTAAAACTCGGCAGAGTTTTTGTTTTTCCAAAAAATATTTTAATTGACATAAATATTGATGGTCTCCCTTTATTTAGGAGCTCAAGCTCCCAATTGTGGCCAATTTTATTGAGGTTAAGAAAGTTTGACAGCTGCCCTGTTTTCCCCGTAGGTATTTATTTAGGCAAAAATAAGCCATGCAGCTGGAACGAATATTTAGAAAAATTTAATGGCGAGTTAAAAAATATTTTACAAAATGTGAACGATAGGAGATAGTTTATATAGTATTCAAATATATTCTGTTTGTGCAATGTATGTAACGGACAGAAGGAGGCGTGGCAGACCCCAAGTCCTTTATATCAAAATGCTTATCATAACCTCGTGTAGCTATAGCCATGTCCGTCTGTATGAACACCTAGATCTCAGAGACTATAAGAGCTAGAGACACGAAACTTTACCAGCTGGTGCGCATATTTCCTAAGAAGATGAAGTTTGTTGAATCATATCAATATCTTCCCCCGTTCCCTTGCAGTAGAGTTTCGCGGTTTTTAGCCACACCGTTTAGTATTTTCACATGAAATATAACAGAGCGATGCGTTGTAGTTACATGCATCTATGTGTAAAAAATGAAAAAAATCGGACAAATACAACAGAAGTTATAGTCAAAAATGTGCAAATTTCACCTCCCCTTGCCAATAAACTGCGTCAATATTTGACTCTACGCAATTATGGCTACAATTGACCTAGAATCACAATTTTTGGTAAGCTGATTTATGTGGCTCTAATGAACAAATGCACATCCAAATTTTATCGATACGGTCCCCCCACCCCTTGCAATCGATTTACCGTGTTTTCTCCCACACCCCTCAACATACCAACTTGAAACTTACCCCATATACTTTAAATAACTTCTTTGACATAACATTTGAGGGAACTTATAGATATAAATACTGAATTTCACGAAAAAAAAAATTCCAATCGGAAAGTTCTTAGAAGGAATATGCAGGAAAATTTTTTTGCGAGACAAAAGGTAAGGTCTTTTTCTTTTGAATTGAATTATTGCAAATATTTTTTTTTTTTAATTTTTCTCAATTACTTAAAATTTTTATTTTTGCTTAAGTTTTTCTTAAATATTTATTGCTTCTTTCCTTTTTCTTTTGAATTGAATTATTGAAAATATTTATTTTCTGGGATTTTTCTTAATTACTTAAAATTTTTAGTTTTGCCTACAATATAATTAGCATTCCGGCGAATCTCCCACGATGGTCCTTCGGAGTTGATTCTTTTTGTCCTGCGGCAACAGCGGTGCCGCAGGTGGCTCGGGCTCCTTAGTAACACTTTAGACGTGGTTCTCTGCGAACGGACACTACAGAGGTGTCGGCGGTACGACAGGCGATAATAATTTTTTTTAATCAAACGCTCTCGCTCTGTGGCTCGTTTTGAGGCACTTTATCGAATTAATTTGATTTAATTTTTATGCGGCGTAGCTCGTTTTGAGGTACTAGAGTATTCAGTAACCCCAAAAATCTCAAAACATCCGATTTGTTTTCCGGTTTCTTCATTTTGAGAATTGCATCGCGGTATTTTAAGTTTGGTTTAATTTTTCCATGTGATATAATGTTTCCCATAAACTTGATCTCCTTTGAAGAATACTGAATTTTATCCGGGTTAAATTTAATGTTATTTGTTTGCGCTCTTTCCATTATTATCTGTACAATTTGATCATGTTCCTCCTGATTTTCTGCTCAAACAGCCAAATCATCAAAATATACTATATCCCCAGGTACATCCCCAAAAATATTAACCATTTTCCTTTGAAACATTTCCGGTGCACAGTTAAGACCTAATGGTACGCGATTAAATCTAAACCTCCCAAAAGGAGTCATAAAGGTTGTCAAATCCGAGCTTGGTTTATCCAATTCCATGTGCCAAAATCCACTACTCAAGTCAAAGACCGTAAAAATTCGTTTGCCTGATAATTTTGACGTTAAGTCTTTTAAACCTTCCTGGAAATTTTCCAATCTCTTGAAACACATCCCTATATTTATTCAGAAAAGACTCCCTATTTTCTATTTCTATCCCATAGGAAATACTATTTACATCTATCCGTTTGATTAATCCCAATTTCTCACAGGTTTCTAATCCGAGTATTGGCTCATAGTAGTTGTTAGCCACAATTATAAATTCAACAATACGTTCATTTTTTAATTTAAAAAAAATTATTTGATTCATAGTTTGTAACGATTCAGGTTGTTGTTTTGCAGCTGTCCGGTAGCTTACTCTGCCTACGGGGTCGACTGTGCTCAGGGAAAGTGGGGGGGTTCTTTCGCTACCTAGATGCTGCCCTGTTACATAACTAATAATTAGTAGACAGAGTTAGTGAATACGATTTCAAGAAGAAGGAAATCAGACTTTAAATGTATTGGGCGCGACATGTAACACAATAGAGTATGTGAGTCGTGGTGTATGGACTCAGTCTTTTACCCACCCAACCTGTAAAGAAGAATGCTCTTCAGTACCCTTTAATAAATAGATGCCAAGGTTATTTTACTTCAGGTGCCCATTGGGTTTTAATTAATATTCATATTTATATAATGCAAAAGAGAGAGAAAAGCGAACCGAACACATGTTAAACAAACATGTGTTAAGGAGATTTATACAAAATTCATAAAAAAAAGGTAGTTACTTAAACTAATAAGTTAAGTATTATTAGACCTGCTATACGAACATGTCGAGTAGTAATATATCATTTAACGGGTACGGCATTAATTTTACATACTTCATAAATTTCTTTAACGCGACGGTATATGTAGTCTTTGCAATTTGTTATATTTTTTTCTATTTAAAACAAACCATATATTTCATACGCATTTATAATGCGACTTAGCGGCTATGCCGTACTTACAACGCGATTAATTCCTTCATAGTCGACAGGCCTGATGACAAATGAAGACGCTGTTTTGGAACTTCAAAATAGTTACAAAAATATATACGTACTGCAAATGCTACATATACATACCATACCATATAAAATTTAGGAAATTGTAAGATAACTTATATAAAAGTATATATATACACGATAATAATATAAATCAATTTTAAATCCGGTATAGCGCAGAAGTTTTAGTTGGGCGTTTGTACTCCGCTTGGTGGTATACGTTTGCATAGAACGGGGTATTTAAACGCGTGGTTGCTGCGCATGTAGAAAGACCGGGGGTTGTACACATATATATACATATATATGTGTAGTAGAGTATATCCTGGAGAGTGTTGCCTCGGTCGGCCACGTGTATGCAACACAATATACGGCACGATCGAGGTAATTTTAATCCACGAGCAACACGTCAATAAGATGCTGCAGCTCGCTTAATTAGCATAAGTACGACACAGCACATATGTACGAACGTTGCTGCAGCTTACATATAAATTGCTGAAGTGCGTAAAACTGCACGGACGATCTGAATACATGCGAGAATGCGCCAAAGCTATAAACAGAAGTAGATTTTATTGGAGGACTTTTCCTGTGATTGGTCACATACCTTTATTATAATAGCTGGACAATTGTTTTATTTTTGGGGTTAATTGAATTTCAATAAAATCACATTAAACAGAACAATTCACTTGTTAATACGTCTCGCAGGCTGTTCCAACGGCTCAATAAATTATGCAGACGCACTTGGCTTAACCGCGGAATATTACTAACTTTGGATGCTGGCGGATTTAATTTTATACACGTCTTGTTAGGTTGCTGGTTGAAAATAAAATGAACGCTTCCGCCCGCAGGAAATGATTACTAGAAGCTGAGCCTTGCCACCCACGCAGCATGATCTGCTGTTGCTTATCGATGTTTAATGACATCGCATATGCATTGCCAGATCGGTAATTATCGGTGTTGCGAAATATTGCACAAATCAGTCAGCTGATTTTGCCGATAGTTGCCAATTAGTTTTGTGTTTGTTTACATAAAAATACTTATAATTTGTTTAAGCTGTCATTTTTAGGTAGTAGTACACAAATTTTATATTATTGTTTAATAAAATATACACATTTTTAACAAAAAAAAAAAAAAAAAAAATACATAAAAATAATTATGCAAAATAACTTGCAATCTACACCACTACAAGTTTAACTTAAAATTTTTAATTTTCTTCAGTTGTTCAATTAGCTTCAGTTGAACACAATTAACATCAGACCCACTATCGAGCTTAAACTTCACTATCTGACCTCCTATTCGATATTCTTTGATCCAGCGCTTATGCTGCTACATTCTTTACCTTGTTGATTGCTGCCACTGGAACTCGCCAACTCTGCTTTGTCCTACTTTTCAGGTGACTTCTTACCCACGAATTGAATTTTCTGCTTTCGGCACATTCTTTGGAAATGCACCTTTTTTCCACAACGTTGACATGCCACGTCTTTAGCTTTGCATTCATCCTTGTGTCCAAATATCCATGGTCCGCCGCAGTTGAACCAAAAACGATTAATTGCATTAACCGCCACTGCTTCTTCCTTGATGTTGCATATTGATTGATGACTGCTTTGCTTCCAATAATCCTTTGTGAATGCCGGCTGCTTCAGGTGTTTTGCAAATATCAATGACTTTAAACAATTGCTCATCACGTCCATCCAGTAGCTTAAGTTGTAATTTCTTATCGTGCACTCCAATGATGATTCGGTCACGCAGCATACGATTCTCGTATGATTTACCACACTCGCATTTAAATTCACAAAGACGCACTTGCTCACGTAGTTTGGTCTCAAATTCATTAAATAGTTGACGCTCCTTTTTTTAAATTTTTAAATTTTTTAAAGACTTTTTCCAATGTCCGTTGCTGAATTTGATTTTCCAATGTTACTGTACCGAGCGTGTACCATAATTTGGATACAAAGTGTTGTATATTTGCGTTCCTTTTCTACCCACCAGCCATAAGAAATTTGCAATTTTTTTATGTTCTGGTTGTGATGATTTACCCGTTGCAATTAGATACGTTAACAACTCCTGCTTCCAGGTTGGCCATTCCGTTGCTATGTTACTGCAGTCCAGTTCCTTTATTGCCCGCTCATTTGTTGCCATTGTTTTCCACTTGTTTTAATAAATCCAACATATGCAATTAGTTTAAGATGAGTTAGTTCATTTCCGGTTCAGGATTCAGTTTCCGATAAGCCTCTTGATTGATTTCGATTAGTGATGTTCGATTTTTTCAGCTGTATATGTGTGCTTATGTATGTATGTGTATTTATGGTGAAATTCACAGCTTGTATTTTTTACTTTCAGTAATTTAAACTTTTATGCTTTTGTTAATGATGATTTTATAATTTTTATGTTCTTTACTTCTGACACCATGTAATAAGCGGGTGCTTATTAAATAAAACTTTATATTTTGTGGTTAATTTATATATTTTATGTACACGTAATTGTTGGTATGCTTGTACGCCTTGGAGGTTGATGCTTTACTATGGTTCGGTCACTAGAACGAGCAACACGGGGTTACAAGATTACTTTAATTAAATCTAGTTCACAATTATTACAGTTCTTGCATGTGTGTGTGGATGTGTATGCGTTTTTGGTTGCGACTCCGTTGTTGTGAAATTGTCAAAAATTTTTAAATAATTTTTTAATAACTTTTTAGCGCGAGCACGTCTGCGCACCACTAGATGACTTTTCAAATGCTCCTGGTACGCACCAGAGACAATGATATGCAGAGCAAATTTAACCCTATAAATTCAATAGTTTTTCTGCTGACCACTACACCACAGATAATACCGGATGAACTCGTGAAAGAGGCTATTATCTGAAAATTGTCAATTCTATCTAGTTTGTATGTACATCAAATGATAAACACCCATTTTCTTTCCCACTTCATTGCACAGCTCATAATAAATAGGACTAAGCTTACGAATTACCTTACCGCTTGCCTGCATTACTTTGCAACCTTGAATTGTATAGTGCGACTTCGTAGGTTTTAGCAACATATTTTTTTGCCTTATCGCGAGCTATCTGTAATGTGTTTGGATATTCTAATCTGGTATCATCACTTAACATGTGCAATCTTTCTAAGAGATCGTAATCCTTTCCATTTAAAATCATATTTTGGCCAAATGCCATGAAATATGGTGAGCCAGTACTCGTGTGAACACAAGATCTTATTGCGCCATTAATTCCATTTAAATATTTATCCCAGGCGGTATGATAGTTTTTAACATAAGCGCGAATAGCGGCTAAAACGCTTCTATTAAGACGTTCGCTTACGTTTGCCTGAGGCGAATAAATGGCAGTACAAATATGCTTGGTAGAAAATCTGGTTAGGAACGCCACAAAATATCCAGAACGGATTTGAGATCCGTTGTCAGTTTTTATACCCTGTACCGTATGGTACAAAGGGTATATTGTGTTTGTGCAAGCCGAAAATGTATGTAACGTACAGAAGGAGAAGTCGGAGACCCCCCAAAGTTACCTAAAGTATGATCAGAGTGACTAGAGAAGTCGATATACCCATGTCCGTCTGTCCGTCTGTCCGTATGAACGCCTAGATCTCAGAGATGGTAAGAGCTAGAGCAACCAAACTTTCAGATAAGATCCCTTATTAATCCATAGGAGACAAGTTTATTTTATTTTTTTGATATCGGGACTACATTATATAGCTCCCATAGGGGTGTTTCAGAGGACCTCGAAAAAAAGCAAAAGTTTTAGATGGATAATTAGTTTGCTTATGAAGATATCATAACCAAATTTGGCAATCGGAAGTTTTTTAGAAACCCCCAGCACTGTACCAAATCTTATCAAAATCGGTTGACTATATCATATAGGTCCCATAGGATCGATCGGTCGAAAATTTGTTTTTTGTACAAAATTCGTTGTGTTTCGTTTGTTTGTGAAGATATTGTAACCAAATTTGGCATTAAGAAGTTTTTTAGAGTTTCCAAGCACTATACCAAATTTGATCAAAATCGGTTGACTATATCATATAGCTCCCATAGGACCAATCGGTCAAAAAATCGTGTTTTGTACAAAATTCGTTGTGTTTCGTTTATTTGTGAACATACCGTAACCACATTTGGCATTAAGAAGTTTTTTAGAGTTCCCAAGCATTATACCAAATTTGATCAAAATCGGTTGACTATATCATATAGCTCCCATAGGATCGATCGGTCGAAAATTTGTTTTTTGTACAAAATTCGTTGTGAATCGTTTGTTTGTAAAGATATTGTAACCAAATTTGGCATTAAGAAGTTTTTTAGAGTTTCCAAGCACTATACCAAATTTGATCAAAATCGGTTGACTATATCATATAGCTCCCATAGGACCAATCTGTCAAAAAATCGTGTTTTGTACAAAATTCGTTGTGTTTCGTTTATTTGTGAACATACCGTAACCACATTTGGCATTAAGAAGTTTTTTAGAGTTCCCAAGCATTATACCAAATTTTATCAAAATTGGTTGACTATATCATATAGCTGCCATAGGACACAATCGGTCAAAAAAACGTATTTTGAACAAAATTCGATGTGTTTCGTTTATTTGGCAAAGAAATATCTTTTGGAGTTCGTATGCAATATATCGGACTTGATTGCAATGTGGTGGTACAGGGTATCCCAAAGTCGTCCGCGCCCGACTTTAACGTACGCCATCTTTTTATTTTTATTTTATATAAAGCTAGCTTATACTTAAAAAGATATAAACTAACAGTTACAAAAATAGAAAGCCATGGCTACCGGGGCCTTTAGCTAACTAATTTTAAAAGTGTAGGGTGTAAAATTGTATTATTGTTAAATGCTCTTTTACTAAAATTAAATGTGTAATATTGTAATTAATGCTATTTAATCAGAGCTCGTAACTCTTATTTACTGAGTTTTTGAGCAATGTCTCAGAGAGCAACCGTTCACATTGCTCTTTTAATAAATCGGTCTGCGCTCAACGAATAACCGATATTTTGTTTTACCTTTGCTCTGGTTATTCGCCAACCGTTTGGTCGCGAGAGAAAAAATAAAGGTCTTTTGCGTTTGTATGCGTGTATGTGAGTGAGGCGTCTGTTTGGGCTTGTTAGTAACATATGTTTTTCAAGGCACGGGCAGACTTTAAAGCGTTATAACTTGGAAACTACTAGAGATACTTACACGATTTAAAAACCAGTCTTGTGTACTTTTTTGAGATCTACAATATTTTGATACACACCTAAAGCGAAAAATGGCAAGGGGGTGGGTAAAAATACGAAAAACTGCGTTGTTTTAAATTTTGCGCCATCTACTGCTGAAAATATGAACTTCTGGGTATACCTTCCAATACAAATAAAACTCGAAATTCAATTTTCATCATTTTTTGTCTTGAAAGTTTTTTTGTACGACTTATACAATTCGAGATAAATGGGCCGACACAAAAAGTGCAGCATTCTCAACAAAGCAAATTAAAACGTAAAAGACCGTTTGCGCTGACATTTATTATTTCGGTTGGTCTGCTGCATGGTATAATTAATTCTACCATGGGTCTGCTGTTGCTAATATGCGAGCGCCAGAGAGTACCAAATATTTGGTACTCTCTGCTTAGCATTACTTAACATAATGAGAGCGAGTTAACATCAGTAAACGCTGATGTTAACAGATCATCTGTATTTCCTACTACACATATTATATGTTGATGATGTTGTCGGAGAGAATTTTCGCCTCTGTCTATTTGGTACTCTCTGGTACTCTCTGCTTAGCATTACTTAACATAATGAGAGCGAGTTAACATCAGTAAACGCTGATGTTAACAGATCATCTGTATTTCCTACTACACATATTATATGTTGATCTTACAAATAAATAAATATTCGTCTAGAAGTCACAAAAAAAAACTTTGTTTTTGTAAATCTGTAAATGTAATGTAAAATGGTCTGCTGTAAATTGTATCTGTAAATTGGTCCGGGGACCCTTCTAATATTTCTCTTTGGTACTCATTTTATGAGTTTATTTACAAAATTTAGAGTTTTTAATTGCGACCAAACAAAAAATTACAGTTTATTCCGTAGATCTCATTTAAGCCATAATAATCTAATTTATACCAAAAAGGACTTAATTCAGCTTGCTTTCAGTGACAACACAACCCTATTTAAATACAACTCTGTATTATGCTAGTAATAGTAATAGATGTAACTTTAGAGCGGCCATTTCGAGTTTCCAGTCTCTATTTTTTGATCATTTTTACTTAAAAAAATGATTTAAAAACATTGGTATTCCAACTGTAGTGGTCAGCAGAAAAACGGTGAATTTTATAGGGTTAATTTGTTCTGCAGATGTCATTGTCTTTGGTGCGTACACTGTTTATGTCTCGCTTTACGTTCACCAATGTAAAGAACGCGCTCTCTTTCTCTCATAACAGCGACAAGCGACAGGCAAGAAGAGCATTTAAAAAGACAGCTTGTGGTGTACGGACGTGCTCGCGCTAAATTTTTCTTATGTGCGTTTGAGTGTTTAACTTTATGTAAAATATTTAAAAAGTATATTTTGCCAATGATTTTGTGTGTATACGTGTACTTTTATTGTTATTGGCACAAAACAGGCTAAAATGTGAGTTAAAAGTGAATGGTTGGTTGTGACTTTACGGCTTTTTAATTTAAATTATTACATACAGAATCAAGCCCCCTCCCTGGCTAAGTGGGATCGGCCGCTGCGTTCGTATGGTTGCTTTACTGGGCACCGTTGGTTGTGATATTGTCCTCAAGTGTCTCAAGGCCAAAGTAGCGGAGTCGCAACCAAAGGCGCACACAATTTCACAACAGCGGAGTCGCATTTCGTCACACAGCTACAAACATTAACGTCGCGTCGAGAGAGAGCAGAAGCAAAGGTGCCTTCGTTGCCGCGCTCAGTAGATCTGCTCTCCCGCTCTCAGCGATTTGTGTGGCATTGCCAGTTTTGAAAACTGATAGAGCAACGAAAGGGAATACACAAAATTTCTTATATCTAACTGGACCTACATAAACACACACGGACTTTATACATATATAACTGCTTTATGCTAACATCTACATATTTTTGACCATAACTGAGTGTAACATATACACTGGAATTTTAAACATAATTTACTTTGAAAAATAATTGTTTGTTTTTATTAAATAATGTAATATTTAATTTGTATTAGACGATAAACGGAGAAAAAAGAAAACAAAAGAAAAATCCTATATGAAATAAGTAATACGCTAAATGAATTAGTTACATTTATTTTTAAGTTCTTATATATAACAAAATTTAAAACAGAGTTACATCCAGCTACGTCATTGGGCCCAACGAACGCGCAGGATGAACGTGAGTTGAATCATTTTATTTTATTTAATCAATATCTATTTAAAAAGAATATTAATATGTAACTGAACCGTTTGAATTTGACGAGTTTTGAATTGGATAATTTAAATTTTTCTTCCTTCTTATAAATACCTTATTTTGAAATCATATAATCATATATAATCGTAAACTATGGAACAAAGCGAAACCATGAATTTTGAATTTCAATATTAATTTTGTCATAAATCTTTTATATATTATTATTATGTTAGTTTAAATAAATAGTATCAAAATCATCATGACTCAGGCGTATCGAGTTTAACAGCTTTTAGCTGAAGTGTATAGGGGCAATTGCTAACATCGCTCCGCCAATTGCCAAGGTTGGGTGGGTACAGAGATGTGGATAAATACCATCTTAATCCACATCGATAAGTCGGAGTACAGCTAATTTTTTTATTTTAGCAATCTAACCGAATCGGCAATAACTGGCTTCATTGATTTTATCTTATCATTTTTAGTTTCTGATATCGTGCACTTTAATTATTATGTTAGGTGTCACGGAATAGGGTAAGGAAAAGAACCCCGCCGATCCGACGAGCTAGGCATAGAGCGATGCATAGTGCACGAGACTTCCGATCCCTATCCGATGCAATGGCCATTTTAGGCCTTGGCAGCCGCACGTTACACAACATAGTCTTGATAGTAGATATAATGAAAAATATAAGATTAGTTTGATAGAACTGAAACTCAACTACTATACCTAGTGTGACCATCCAATTTTTGAGCATTCGGGGACATTTGACTATTGAAAACTGGACATTCCGGGACATTTTGACGCCAAAAACGGGACGGTTTCGGGGACACTTTTTTTTTATTAAAAAAATATTTTGCGTTCACAGAATATGAAATAAATTATTGTATTGTTACAAAAAGGAGGTGGAAAATAAGACTAAAGATGGAGAAAAATGAAATAAACTTGTCTCCCGTAGGATAATAAGGGATCTTATCTGAAAGTTAAGTTGCTCTAGCTCTTACCATCTCAGAGGTCTAGGCGTACATACAGACGCCCAGACGGACATGGGGATATCGACTTCTCTAGTCACCCTGATCACACTTTTCATGCAACTATTGAGCTGTAATGCTATATAATATAATTATACATACAGTGCTTTTCAAAACTATAGGACACCTCGAAGTTTTATGTTCTATTCTAAAAATTTTTTTTTGTGGAGTTGATCCAGCAAAGCTTTTTTTGCCACAACACCTGTCTATTATTGAACCTTTTGATTTACCGTTAGACCTTTGCATTAATGCTTCACACGATTTTTCGTAATAGGTTATTAATTGACATGCGACTTTTTCTGCAATTTTTAGCTTTTCATAACTACAGGACAGTAGTCTTTTATAGGGAAATAAAGTGAAAGGATGGCATAAATATATTTTATTTTGAATCACTTTTTGATCGTTTTATGATAAAAAGCCGCAAGGTATGACTTTTAGTTTAGAGAAGAGAGACCGTATTATAGCCAATAACGACATGGGACTTAAAATGGTCAAAATTTATGACAAACATATAAGCCGATAACATAATTATATTTGGGAATTCTTTAAAAACATTGAAAAAAGATGGCGTACGTTAAACTCGGGCGCAGACGACTTTGGGATACCCTGTACCACTAATTGCAATTAAGTCCGAAATATTGCTTAAGCACTCTAAAAGCCAATTTTTTGCCGAATTTGGTTACGATATCTTCATAAACAAACGAAGCACAACAAATTTTGTACAAAAAACGGGGTTTTGATCAATCGGCTCTACGGGAGCTATATGATATAGTCAACTGATTTTGATCAAATTTGGTACAGTGCTTGGGTACTCTAAAAACTTCTGAATGCCACATTTGGTTACAATATCTTCACAAACAAACGAAACACAATGAATTTTGTACAAAAAACGTTTTTTTGACCGATTGGTCCTTTGGGAGCTATATGGTATAGTCAACCGATTTTGATCAAATTTGCTGCAATGCTTGGGTACTCTAAAAAATTTCTGAATGCCAAATTTGGTTGTAATGTATTCACAAACAAACGAAACACAACGAAATTTGCACAAAAAACGTTTTTTTGACCGATTGGTCCTATGGGAGCTATATGATATAGTCAACCGATTTTGATCAAATTTGGTACAGTGTTGAAGATCCCATAGGACCAATCGGCCAAACAATTTTTTTTTAAATTAAATACTTGGTATGTTTCGTTTGTTTATAAAGATACCACAACCAAATTTGGCGCGCGGAAGTTTTTTATAGGTCCCAAGTACTGTACCACATTTGAGCAAAATGGGTTGACTTTATCATATAGCCCCAATAGGACCGATCGGTCAAAAAAATGTGTTTAGTGCAAAATTTGTTTTGTTTCGTGTTTTTATGAAGATATCGTAACCAAATTTGGCAAATAAATCTCTTTTAGAATTCTGAAGCAATACACCGGATTAGATTGCAATGTGGTGGTAAAGGGTATCCCAAAGTCGTCCGCGCCCGACTTTAACGTACGCCATATTTATGTTATCGGTTTATATGTTATACATAAATTTTGACCATTCTAAGCCCCATGTCGTTGATGGCTATTATACGGTCTCTGTTCTCTTAAGTAAAAGTCATACCTTGCGTCGTTTTATCATAAAACTATCAAAAAGTGATACAAAATTAGAATAAAATATAATTTAGCCATCCATACACTTAATTTCCTTATAAAAGACTACCTATATTTATGAAACGCTTGAAATTGCAGTCCTATAGTTTTGCAAAGCACGGTATATGCATATTCAGAAGGAGGGAGTTTTAAGCTGAATTTTTACTTTGATATAAAATAAAAAATTCAACGCATGAAATTCCGGTACATTTGGCTCGAAAACGGGACATTTTCAGGTTGTCCCATTGTCCCGGAGCTTCTCTTCGGGACACGGGACAACGCTTCCGAAAACAAATGTCCCGTAAAAAAGGGACAGATGGTCACATTAACTATACCTGAAAAAAGAGTGCAGTAGAATGATCATTATGGGACATTTAGTTTTTGCTTTACGTAAAAATCAGGCATCTATAGAGAAAACAATTTATAATATGTATATGTATGATTGATATGGGGAATGTGCATTCTTTGTGATCTACTAGCACAAGTTACGTCGAAAGTTTAAAATGTCGTCAAACCGTGGAATGATACGAGAATTGTTCAATCGGAGAATAAATGCATTTTAGCTGGGTTACGTTAAAGACGGACGCGGGCGTCTTTGGGATACCCTTAATTGTAATTCTAGGTCACTTGTAACCATAATTACGTAGAGTCAAATATTGACGCAGTTTATAGGCAAGGGTGGTGAAATTTTTACATTTTTGACTATAACTTTTGCTGTATTTTTCCGATTTGGCTCATTTTTTACACACGAAACTCTACTGCGGGAGAACGGAGAAAGATAATGACATGATTCAACAAACTTCATCTTTCCAGGAAATATTCGCACCTGCTGGTAAAGTTTCGTGTCTCTAGCTCTTATAGTCTCCGAGATCTAGGCGGACGGACGGACGGACGGACGGACATGGTTCAATCGCTACCCGAGGTTATGATAAGCATTTTGGTATAAAGGACTTGGGGTCTGCCACGCCTCCTTCTGTCCGTTACATACATTGCACAAATCTAGTATACCCTTTGTACCTATAGGTACAGGGTATAACAAAAAAAATAAAAATAATAGCAGCCAAGTGTTGCAAATAATTTGCAGTAGCAGATGAAGGAGGAATGTAGGAACATGTTATACAACATGAAGAGTTATGCAAACTTAGTTTGACACCCCGTTTACCGGTAGACAGCGTAGTCGTTACTTACGCCAGCTTCTACATATTAAATTATGCATACATTTATTTGTTGTCTTTATAAATTATTTAGCCGTTATTGTCTATTATTTAATTCTCATTCGCGCTCTTGATTATATTATTGTTTAAGCCGCTGGTTCTTTTAAACACATTTTTAATTTCGGCTTTCGACGCACAGTGGCATGGCAGACGCAAAAGCGGTGCGAAAATCAGAATTTCGATGAAAATATTTAAAAAAATCAATACATGCACCTGATTTAGAATTTCCCAAGGATCAAGAAAATTCAATTTTTATTCAATTCGGATGAATAGTTTAGTTGCCACAGCCGGTCAAAGTTGAGAAAATTTTCAACTATAAAAAATTTCAATTTTTGGAATAAAAGTTCATGTTTAAGATTATTTTGTAAAAAAACTATGCAACCAATTGCTATTTTCTTGATTTCTATAAAAAGGTGTATGAAATTTGAACATAAAAGAGAAAAAATGACATCGTATCTTTTCTGGTTTTTTCAATACTTCCGTTTACCTGAACCACTATATTTGGACCACTTTTTCAACTTTGGAAGAACAGAAAAAAAAATACATAGCACTACAATTTTTGTTTTAACATAAATGCTTTTGTTATTAATTTATTTACCTGCTCTATAAAAATTGTCTGCCTGAATTTGCATATTTGGCTGTAAGGCCAGTAAAAGCCCAGAAACCCAACTCCAAAATATGCTTGATTTCTATAAAAAGGTATATGAAATTGAAACATAAAAGAAAAAAAAACGACATCGTATCTTTTCTAGTTTTTTCAATACTTTCGTTTACCTGAACCACTATATGTGGACAACTTTTCAACTTAGGAATAAAATAAAAAAAATATAGGAAAATTATAATATAATATATATAATACATATTTTTGTTTTAACATAGATAGATAGATTGTCTGCCTAAATTTGCCCTTTTGGCTGTAAGGCCAGTAAAAGCCCAGAAACCCAACTGCAAAATATGCTGACACACAGGTACAAGAAAAAGAACACGCAGTATATGCAGCCACTAAATTTACAGTTGTTTGCTTATATTTTTACTTGACAATAAAATAAAGCCTACCTGTGACATTTGAAAAAGAATTTTTTTTGCTATTTCAAGGTAGTTCTAAAACATTTAAAGCCATTTAATTTGTACCTGTTACACGTTTTCTAGATATAAGCTTCCAATTTGTATATATTTGCCTGAATACTTCAGAAACATCTATAAAAACAAAAAACTAGAATTAAGTACTATATAGATGGATAATTCGTTTGTTTATAAAGATATCATAGCCATTTGGCGTTCTCGAGTTTTTTATAGTTCCCAAGCACTGTACCAAATTTGATTAAAATCGGTTGACTATATCATATAGCTCCCATATGACCGATCGGTCAAAAAAACGTTTTTTTCACAAAATTTTATGTGTTTCGTTTGTTTGTGAAGATATCGTACCCAAATTTGGCAACCAATTGTCTTTTAGAGTGCTTAAGCAAAATATCGGACTTAATTGCAACTAGTGGAACAGGGTATCCCAAAGTAGTCCGCGCCCGACTTTAACGTACGCCAACTTTACACCTATAAGTTCCGTAAATTTGTACCGAAGAAGCTATTTAAAGTATATGTGGCAAGTTTCAAGTTGATATGTTGAGTGGTGTGGGTGAAAACACGGTTAATCTATTGCGGGGGGTGGGGAGTCCGCATCGATAAAATTTGGATGTGGATTTGTTTATTAGAGACACATGAATCAGCTTACCGATATGCGAATGCGCATATTTCCTCAGAAGATAAAGACTGTTGAATCATGTCAATATCTTCCCCCGTTCCCCCGCAGTAGAGTTTCGCTGTTTTTAGCCACACCGTTTAATATTTCTGAAATCTAACAGAGCGATGCGTTGTGGTTACATGCATCTGTGTGTAAAAAATAAACAAAATCGGAAAAATACAGCAAAAGTTATAGTCAAAAATGTACAAATTTCACCACCCTTGCCTATAAACTGCGACAATATTTGACTCTTCGTAATTAATGAACACTTCTATAAGGGAAAATTTCATAGCTCCGAAATTGGTGGCAGCTTTAGACAGGTGTCAGTTAAGTATGCAAAATTCTGTATTTATTATTGAAGTAACTATTGAAGCGCTTGGACATAACACTGACGAATATCCTATAAGTCCTCAATTCAAAGAATTCGATCAGAAAAGCGAAAAGGGCGCGCAGAAGCTATAAAAGTTGATTTCCAAAACGAGGTGCCGGATACTGTAACTGTCCACTGGGATGGCAAACTCTTACCAGCTTAAGATACACGAAAATCTAAAGAAGAACGTCTACCGATAGTTATTTCGTACGATCATAAAGAACAACTCATCGCTGTGCCAAAATCCGAGAACTCTTCAAGAAGCGAACAGGCACAGGCAGTTTGGAACGCTATGATTGATTGGAATCTTGAAGATAAAGTGCAGATTCTCTGATGTGATACTACTGCTTCCAATACAGGTCGTATTAATGGTGTCTGCATGCTTCTCGAACAGAAAATGAATAAAGAAATGCTGGTTTTTGCTTGCCGCCATCACGTCTACGAGTTGGTATTAAAAGTATTAAAAATTATTTTGAAAACAAATTTAGCCAAGTCACTTCAAGCTCTGACATTCCACTGTTTAAAAAGATCCGAGAAAACTGGAAAAATGTTGATCCAGAGAGGTTACAGAGCTATACAGAAAAGCTTGCATTTATTCATTAAAAATAACTTTACTTAGCTCTCAATTCAGAATTTCGAACAATGACAACGTAGCTCTAGTAGACGTGTGCCTGTTCATCGTGACATCGTGTCGTCTGGGCTGCAATGCACTTTAGCGGTACAGGCACTATACCAGGATTTATACTTTTTGGAGACCATGAAGGCTTACGACAGAATTGACAAAATCATCTCAAAAGCAGCTTTACAGAAGTTCTGCCAGCATTTATGGTATTTAATAGATGAAGTATCTGTCTTGTCTATATTGATGATAATGTAGACCAGGAAACAAAAGTAAAAATGGTTGCTAACTTAGGCCGTAGTCAATCGACTCAAAATTGATGACAGTTTCCTCAACGAGTGTCCTGCTTCATGATCCAATAATACCACGTTTCAACATGCTAAGAAAAAGGTCATGGCAATGAGAGCAGTTAACGATACGGCTGAAAGAGCAGTTAAGTTGATGCAAGACTTCAATGGACTTCCATACTAACTTTTCTTTGTAAAGTCGGCACGGGTTATCGTTATCCGATCGCCATAATGTTTATTATTTAAGTCACTAGGGTGATAACCAAAGTTGACATTCAGCAGTTTTTTGGAGTCAAAATCGGTTGACTATATCATATAGCTCCCATAGGATCGATCGGTCGAAAAATACGCTTTTTGTACAAAATTGGTTGTGTTTCGTTTGTTTGTCAAGATATTGTAACCAAATTTGGCATTCAGAAGTTTTTTAGAGATCTTCAACACTGTACCAAATTTTATCAAAATCGGTTGACTATATCATATAGCTCCCATAGGGCCGATCGGTCGAAAAAAGGTTTTTGATTAAAAATTCGTCTGTTTTTGGTTGTTTATGAAGGTATCATAATCTAATTTGGCAATCAAATGTCTTTTGGTGTTCTTAAGCAATTTACCGGATTTGATTGCAAGCAGTGGTACAGGGTATCCCAAAGTCGTCCGCGCCCGACTTTAACGTACGCCATCTTTTTGTACAAAATTCGTTGTGTTTTGTTTGTTTGTGAAGATATTGTAACCAAATTTGGCATTAAGAAGTTTTTTAGAGATCTTCAACACTGTACCAAATTTGATCAAAATCGGTTGACTATATCATATAGCTCCCATAGGATCGATCGGTCGAAAATTTGTTTTTTGTACAAAATTCGTTGTGTTTCGTTTGTTTTTGAAGATATTGTAACCAAATTTGGCATTAAGAAGTTTTTTAGAGTTCCCAAGCACTGTACCAAATTTGATCAACAACAACAATACATACATTTCGGCTTGCATTCGGAAGTTTTTTGGAGATCTTCAACACTGTACCAAATTTTATCAAAATCAGTTGACTATATCATATAGCTCCCATAGGACCAATCGGTCAAACAATTTTTTTTTAAATTAAATACGATGTATTTCGTTTGTTTATGAAGGTATCATAACCAAAGTTGGCATTCAGCAGTTTTTTGGAGTACCCAAGCACTGAACCAAATTTGATCAAAATCGGTTGACTACATCATATAGCTCCCATAGGACCGATCGGGCAAAAAACGTTTTTGAACAAAATTCGTTGTTTCGTTTGCTTATAAAAATATAGTTATCAAATTTGGCAAACAAATATCTTTTGAAGTTCGTAAGCAATATATCGGACTTGATTGCAATGTGGTGGTACAGGGTATCCCAAAGTCGTCCGCGCCCGACCTTAACGTACGCCATCTTTTTAATTATAATTTTACTTAAACGTTCGGAATTTTCGTTCTCTTGATCTTTTAAGGAGCTAGCATTTAAAGCCAAATTTTCTGGTTTCTTAATTACAAATTACTCGGAAACCGCATTTCCCAAGCTATTTTTGGTGGAAACTTTTTCATCGCCGTCGCACAGTGGCACGGCAGCCGCAAAAGCGTTGCATAAATCGATTTTGCGATGTAACCATTTTTTAAATGTAATACATGCATCTGATTTAGAATTTCCCAGGGACGCGTCGGTGAGTTCAAGATTTTCTTTTGGTTCTGATTAGATTAATATTGACGGAATTTTCTTCGTCGACGGCGTGTTGAAGATTTTCTTTTCTCGAACTGTTTTGATTAATATTAACAAAATTTGCTTCGTCGTCGACGTGTTCGATTTTCTTTTCTCGAACTGGTTTTATTAATTTTGCCGGAATTAACGGCGGCGTGTTCATGACACGTTTCTCTTGAACTGTTTTTATTCTGATCATCTAAATGCTCAGGCTCACTACCCATACAAGCGAGCGTGCTGAGGTTATCTGCAGTAGAATCCCTAACGTGATCCACTTTGAAATATCTTTCCATGATATATTATGTGGTCTTAACTTCCGGACAACCCATCTTTAACATTTTTTCCACATAACCACCATAAGTCAAATTGTTTATTTCTGCATCTATCTATGGCTTTCAATAAATTCCACCCAACCAATATATCTACTCCTAAGTTTTCTATTTCGAAAAAAAAATATTTCTTTCCAAATATCGTAATATAAATATGGCGTACGTTAAAGTCGGGCTCAGACGACTTTGGGATACCCTGTACCAGCACATTGCAATCAAATCCGGTGTATTGCTTCAGAATTCTAAAAGAGATTTATTTGCCAAATTTGGTTACGATATCTTCATAAACACACGAAACAAAACAAATTTTGCACTAAACACATTTTTTTGACCGATCGGTCCTATTGGGGCTATATGATAAAGTCAACCCATTTTGATCAAATGTGGTACAGTACTTGGGACCTATAAAAAACTTCCGAGCGCCAAATTTGGTTGTGGTATCTTTATAAACAAACGAAACATACCAAGTATTGTACAAAAATAGATTTCTTGGCCGATCGGTCTTTGGGGGCTATATGATATAGGCAATCGATTTTGATCAAATTTGGTTCAGTGCTTGGGTACTCCAAAAAACTGCTGAATGCCAACTTTGGTTATGATACCTTCATAAACAAACGAAATACATCGTATTTAATTTAAAAAAAAATTGTTTGACCGATTGGTCCTATGGGAGCTATATGATATAGTCAACTGATTTTGATAAAATTTGGTTGTGTTGAAGATCTCCAAAAAACTTCCGAATGCTTAATTTGTGCAAGCCGAAAATGTATGTAACATACAGAAGGAAACCCTTTGTATAATGATAGTTTGTCAATACGCTGAAGCTATTTAGCGTTCTCACCCTTTTCCTTATTGCTAATCTGTTCCTATTTTTATATAAATCTTTCCTATCATAACACGCGGTGGCACCGGTGTCAATCATCGCGATCAATTCCTTTACTGATTCTCTTTCCACTATATAGACGTAGGGCAAACCTGTGTTTCACTCTGGTCTAAAAAATGGTTGAGGTAAAAAGGTCCAGTCGACCTTGGAATGATTGGCTTTGTTTGCCGAAAATCGCCAGACAGTAAAATCATTGCGCCTCCAAAACACCTCGAATCATTGCGCAGATCTTTCAATGTTCTATTAAGTGCTTACAATGCGCGTTTGTGCGCCATTGTGCATTCGTCCCAGATGATGATTTTAGACGCTACTAAGATTTTGGCCATTGCACAGTGTTTCACAACGTTGCATGTTTGTTCAATGTTTTGAAACTTTAACGGAAATGTTAACGCTGACAACTGCTACCGCAATGTCGGCTCTCACGAACAGTGGCCAAAATCATGTCTTTCGAGATTCACCGGTGGCATCCAGAAAAACCGTTTCCATCTTCAATTGCCTTCATGAATGTATCATAGGCTTCATTCTATTTGTGGTTCAACAGAGGGACATTCGTATGAACTGATTGGTATATTTCATGACGATCAGAATCACGTTCACTCTCCAATTCTCGAAAAAATGCGTCATTCATACCACGATCTGGCAAATAACAAACTGCCGCAAATCAGATAACACAGTTCTTCGATCAATAGTAAAGCCTGGTTATGCATCTCCTCATTCGTTTCAAGATCGGGATTTCGTAAACTGACCCGATTTCGATGTAAAATCTCTTCTGACATGTTGTCCTTATATTTAATCCACATGTCACGTGGATTAGATTGAAAGCATGTCGAAATGGTAGTATCGTTTTCAAGCCAATTTAGTTCTTAATATGCAGCACGATATGTTTGGCACACTATTTAATTAATAGTTCGAATTGTTATTTAACTATATGCTATGTACATGGTCAATATAGTCTTAATTAGGGTTACAATATTTCCGCTTTTAAGCGGACATGTACGCTTCTTCTGCCTCGTGTTCACTTGTCCGCTTTTTTGCAGAAATGTTCGCTTTTTTCGCTCGATTAGACCGATCCACTTTTGTCATGCATATTTTCATAACTTCATATAAAAAAGATGGCGTACGTTAAAGTCGGGCGCGGACGACTTTGGGATACCCTGTACCATTGCTTGCAATAAAATCCGGTAAATTGCTTACGAACACCAAAAGACATTTGATTGCCAAATTAGATTATGATACCTTCATAAACAACCAAAAACAGACGAATTTTTAATCAAAAACTTTTTCTCGACCGATCGGCCCTATGGGAGCTATGAGATATAGTCAACCGATTTTGATAACATTTGGTATTGTGTTGAAGATCTCAAAAAACTTCTGAATGCCAAATTTGGTTACAATATCTGCACAAACAAACGAAACACAACGAATTTTGTGCAAAAACGTTTTTTTGACCGATTGGCCCTATGGGAGCTATATAATATAGTCAACTGATTTTGATCAAATTTGGTATAGTGCTTGGGAACTAGAGGTCTGCATGAATGCATTCAAAACGGCGAATGAATAGCTCAGCCTTAAAACATATGCATATTTTTTGGTACCCATTTGAATGAATATAAGTGAATGGTGTATTCACACAAACATGGGTTCCAAAATTGTGAGTAGAGTACTTTTATGGTGTACTACAGTAGTGTACTCTACTATACTCTAGTAAAATACGTTTGAAAAAATGAAAAAGAGCAGAGAGCAGAGAGCAGAGAGCGACAGAGCAGCGATCGTGAGCGTAATGAAAGAGATAAAATTAAATAAATGACATAGTAAATGCAGCAGGCATGAGCGAGAAAGCATAAATATTTTCTTTGTCAAATTGGGGTGGCTTGCGTGCTTGAGCAGTGTAAACGGGAAAATGTGTACCCTTTCGAAGTAAGGTAACTGCTATGACACTTGTTAGTCGTGTTTACATTCACGCTAAGAATTGTATGTATAAAATGCGAAAAAGGGTACATTTGTATCGGCTTTCAATCTGTTCAACGATTCTTACAGCGTGCAAAAAAAAAACAGAAATGCGTTTTATGTTGTGTGTTCTTTGGCTTAACACATAATTTTTTAATATTTGAATAAATATTGTTTAACAAATTTTTTGCTTCAATTAAAGTAATAGATTTATTTAAAAAAAAAATGATGGTTACACATTATTATTTGCTTTATTGATTTGCAATATGTTTTAAAGAAAAAAAGTCATATAATTAGAAAAAAAAAAAATAAAAGTATATAAACGCAAACAAATAAACCAACACCTAATTTTTTAGCTCTAAAACAGATCAAATTGATGTCAATTTAACTGTCTAAGCCAATTTACTACAACAAATACACACAGTTTCCAAAATGTTCATTTGTTTTCTTTGCTTTCCATTTTTTTGCCGCAACAGCTACTCACGTACATGCATGTATGCTCTTTTTGTACACTACTATACTCAGAGTACTCATAACATTTTGCCTGTGCTTATGTTAAAAAGACACCATACATAAATACTCACTGTTGGCATGTATACTATAGTAGTATACATTTTTTCTGTGGGTACTGTAAAAATGGGGTACTGTAAATTTTTGAGTACGGTATTTGTGAGTACCACATAGTACTATATAGTACTATGTGAGTAGAAGTGAATGTAGCCATGCAGACCTCTATTGGGAACTCTAAAAAACTACTTAATGCCAAATGTGGTTACGGTATGTTCACAAATAAACGAAACACAACGAATTTTGTACAAAAAACAAATTTTCGACCGATCGATCCTATGGGACCTATATGATATAGTCAACCGATTTTGATCAAATTTGGTACAGTGCTGGGGGTTTCTAAAAAACTTCCGATTGCCAAATTTGGTTATGATATCTTCATAAGCAAACGAATTATCCATCTAAAACTTTTGCTTTTTTTCGAGGTCCTCCGTTCATACGGACAGACGGACAGACGGACAGACGGACATGGGTATATCGACTTCTCTAGTCACTCTGATCATACTTTAGGTAACTTTGGGGGGTCTCCGACTTCTCCTTCTGTACGTTACATACATTTTCGGCTTGCACAAACACAATATACCCTTTGTACCATACGGTACAGGGTATAAAAAGATGGCGTACGTTAAAGTCGGGCGCGGACGACTTTGGGATACCCTGTACCACCACATTGCAATAAAATCGGTTAAATTGCTTAAGGATACCAAAAGGCATTTGATTGCCAAATTAGATTACGATACCTTCATAAACAACCAAAAACAGACGAATTTTTAACCAAAAATGTTTTCTTGACCGATCGTTCCTATGGGAGCTATATGATATAGCCAACCGATTTTGATCAAATTTGGTACAGTGCTTGGGTACTCAAAAAACTTCTGAATGCCAAATTTGGTTCCCATATCTTCACAAACAAACGAAATACAACGAATCTTGTGCAAAAAACGATTTTTTGACCGATCTGTCCTATGGGAGCTATATGGTATAGTCAACCGATTTTGATAAAATTTGGTATAGTGATTAGGAACTCTAAAAAACTTTTGAGTGCCAAAATTGGTTACGATATCTTCATAAACGAATTATTTATCTAAAACTTTTCGGGTTTTTCGAGGTTCTCTGAGACACCCCTATGGGAGCTGTGTAATATATCCCCGATATCAAAAATATAAAATAAACTTGCATCCCCTAACATAATAACGCATCTAATCTGAAAATTTGGTGGCTCGAGCTCTTACCATCTCTGAGATCTAGACGTTCATACAGACAGACAGACAGACAGACAGACGGACAGGCGGACATGGGTATATCGACTACTCTAGTCACCCCGATCATACTTTGGGTATTTTTGGGGGGTTTCCGACGTCTCCTTCTGTATGTTACATACATTTTCGGATTGCATAAACTTAATATACCCTTTGTACCATATGGTACAGGGTATAAAAATAGTCGCGAAAAATTTCATCCCAAAATGTACGGCAAGTGTTAGATGGCGCCATTACATCACTAAGTGTGGTAGCACTAACAACAGCTATAGTAAGTGGCGTGAAAGATTTGCAAAATGCTTTTCACTTGAGCATCTGCACTGATAGCAGTAATCATGGGGATAAAAAACTTTTTCTGTTAGGTTAGGTTATGGCGGTGGTCCTTACACCACTCTTCCCCACTCCCCATGTCTCCTATATAAGATTAGTCACAGCCATCCGGCGGCCTGTGTAAACCTAAATAGGCATTTTGGACTCTGCTCCGAGAGCTGAGATAAATCATCAAGAAAGTATGACTTTAGAAAACGGAACCTTGTCCTGCACAGTCCGGGACAGTGACAGAAAAGGTGGTCTGCTGTCTCCATCACTTGAACCGTGCAAATTAAATAGCATTTTGCTGTCAAAATTTATACCAAGATATTTAATGTTAGTCTCCCATTGAATGGCTTCATTGTTTACCTGAATATTACTATTTGGAAAATGGCAAGGTTTTCGCTTACGGGTGAAATAAATTGCGCTTGTTTTATTTATGTTTAATTTGATTTTCCACTTGTGAAAATACCTAACAAGGCAGTGCAGAGCTTTAGTTAGGTTTCTTTCTATAATACTGTAGACTGTAGCTATTACCGGAGCAGTATAAAGCTGTGTCGTCGGCAAAGATTAGAGTTTTACATTGTGAGTGCATTGGAATGTCATGAGTATAAATATTGTAAAGTATGGGTCCAAAAACAGAACCCTGTGGGACGCCTGCGGTTATTAGTTTTTTATTTGACTTGACACCATTCATATCTACCCAAAAATATCTTTCCGACAAGAAGCTGTTTATAGTACGCAAAAGATACGAGGGCGTGCCTATATGTTGTAGCTTATATACAAGTCCTTTGTGCCAAACGGTGTCAAAAGCGGATCGTATATCTAAAGTAATCATACCTACTGAATTTTTACTTTGTAGTTGATTCTCAATGTCTTCCTTAAGTTTTTTGAGCGGGTGAATACAGCTACGACTAGTCCTAAAGCCATATTGTGCAGACGGAAGAACATGGCTCTCTTCAATATTGGCGTTTAGTCTTGATTTTAAAATACGCTCGAAAATTTTAGAAAACCCACACAAAAGACTAATAGGACGATAGCTTTCTGGAGAGTCTAGTGGCTTACCTGGCTTAGGAATTGCCACAATTTTGGCCAGTTTCCATTTGCGTGGAAAGTAGCCGGCTTGAATGCAATTGTTACAAATTTGGGTCAGCATAACTAGTGCACTTTTTGGCAGGTGTTTTAAACAGATATTAGGTATACAATCTGGTCCTGGCGACTTGTTGCTTTTAAGACTACGAACTACATTTCTCACATCTGAGGTTGTTATTACTTGATCATTGAAAGGCTCGTTTAAATTAAAATTGCAGTTATTGACTAAATCAATAGTAGCTGCATCAGAGAGCGAATCTGTAAGCTGATGTTTTTGCTCAAATATCTCGCTCACTATATACACTTTTTGTTCCCTAGTAGTATAAACTTGGTTATTATGGGAAAAACTGGGAATAAATTTTTTTTTATTTTTGAAACATCTTTGCTTTTATTTCACGGTTCAAGTGATTAATTCTAGCCTTATAAATTGGCTGTCTTGTTCTTGACCAGTGTCTTAGCGCAATATTTCTAATTTTAATGAGTTCTGTAATATGTTCCATCATTCTGGTGCTGCGTGGACCGGAGACTATGACTTTAGGGACAGCTTCATTTATTGCAGTAATTACACTCGAGGTAAGGAATTCAACCCTAGAGTCGATTTCGTTGGTAGATAAATTTGTATTTTCACTATAAAAAGAACTATCGCGAGTGCTGCGGCTAAGGGAGCTTTTGAAATGCATCCAATTAGCTCTGGAAAAGAGAAACATTTCTTTTGCTGCAATGGACAAGGATGTCTTCAGTTTAGAAAGAATAGGTAGATGATCGGAAGAAAGGTCAGTATGAACAGCTGGTTCTGTAAAGAGATGAGGGGAGCTAGTTATGAAAAAGTCTAAAGTAGATGGATTTGCTTTATGATTAGCAGGGATGTATGTGGGGTCTCTAGGATAGATAATACTAAATTTGCTTTGCATTGAAAGGCAATTTAAAGTATTGCCCCATTTGTTTGCTCTAAGGCAATTCCACTCACGATTCCGGCAGTTCGGTGAATTTTCAGCAAGTCATTTCGAAAACAAACCACTTTGTGTTTGGCGACGTTACAAAGATTACACGAATTAACTAAGCATTTAGCAGAGGAACCGGGAAAATAAACAGAAAAAATTTGTAAAGTGTTACCTCCGTTTAAATCCAGTTGAATACCAATATTTTCAATTAAGTGGGTATTAATGTTAGATATTAGTTTGTGTTTTATCTCACTTTTAACAATTATAGCTACACCACCACCACGAGTAGAGCGTCGGTCATTTCTGTACACCAAGTAACCTGGGAGTAAGAAGTTGTCTTTTGGACTTAACCAAGTTTCGCTTAAAAGGCAGATATGTACATGATTAATGTTTAAAAAATGTAAGAGTTCCAAGCGCTTTCTTACAACGGCACGGGCATTCCATGCCATAATATTAAAAAAATGTGGTACAGTCGAGGCGGTGCCCGACAGTGGAATACCCTGTACCTTTTGTGTCAAAAAAATTTTTCCTGCATATTCTAAGAACTTTCCAATTGGAATTTATTTTTTTTTTGGTGCAAAACGATATTTATACCTATAAGTTCCGTAAATTTGTACCGATTTTGATGAAAATCGAAAGTTACGTCAAAGAAGCTATTTTAATTATATTGGGTAAGTTTCAAGTTGATATGTTAAGGGGTGTGGGAGAAAACACCGTAAATCGATTGCGGGGGGTGGGGGGACCGCATCGATAAAATTCGGATGTGGATTTGTTCATTAGAGCCACATGAATGAGCTTACCAAAAATTGTGATTCTAGGTCACTTGTAGCCATAATTGTGTAGAGTCAAATATTGACGCAGTTTATTGGCAAGGGGAGGTGAAATTTGCACATTTTTGACTATAACTTCTGTTGTATTTGTCCGATTTTGTTCATTTTTTACACATAGATGCATGTATCCATAACGCATCGCTCTGTTTAATTTCAAATGAAAATATTAAACGGTGTGGCTAAAAACCGCGAAAATCTACAGCGGGGGAACGGGGAAAGATATTGACATGATTCAACAAACTTCATCTGCTTAGGAAATATGCGCACCAGCAGGTAAAGTTCCGTGTCTCTAGCTCTTATAGTCTCCGAGATCTAGGCGTTCATACGGACGGACAGACGGACGGACGGACGGACGGACGGACGGACGGACGGACGGACGGACATGGCTCAATCGCTACCCGAGGTTATGATAAGCATTTTGGTATAAAGGACTTGGGGTCTGCCACGCCTCCTTCTGTCCGTTACATACATTGCACAAATCTAGTATACCCTTTGTACCTATAGGTACAGGGTATAAATATTTGTTAAATTATTTACAAGGGTACACATATTTAAGAGCTAGTTTGGTTATTATGTTGAATTGTTCATGTTTACTGGTGCAGCTGCTTAGCTTTTCCAAGAGTTCATTCAGGAGCGCATCAATTTCGTTAAACGTAAATAGATCGGGAGATGAGTGAATGTCGTTGATATTGTTGCCGATGAGAACTTGTTGGTAAGTTTGGCGGTTTGCAGAGTTAAATGAAGCTGTAGTAGCTGCTGGTGTATTAACAGCATTGCGAATTACCATTCGTTGATTATTAATATTTGGAAAGTTGGTGTTGTAGTTGCCATTGGTGTTATCAAATCTTGAGCCTCTTGCATTGCTGTTGTTTCTGCCAGAAAAGGGTTTAGTGCTTTGCCTTCTTTTTTGCTGCATGGTCTGGTATGATACACGGCAGGGACAATTTGGATCGGTAGAAGAGTGCCCTCCTTTATAATTAGCACAGAGAAGAGGAGACGTCTTATTGCAAAGAGCAGTCTTATGAGATCCAGCACAAAAAGAGCATGAAGTCTTAACATTGCATTTGCATTTGAATTCCCAGCTTGTAGCCGGTTCGAGTTGTTTTTTCAATGGTTTTAACATCAGTACACTTAAGACCACGTTGTTTTAGGATAACGATAATTTCCTCATTAGTCATTTTTTCTAAGCCAGAGAGTACAGCCTTAAAAGGTTTTGTTTTCTTCGTCTCATAGGAGAAAAACTCGAAATTTTGCTTAGCTAGCTCAAAGCAAACCGAGTTATAATCCGAAAAAGTGTTCACAAAGACTTTGATTCCAATAGAAATGGGTTGAACGGAGTAATCAGCTACTTGAAGAGTTTTAAACAAGTCGTGGACGGCTTTCGAAGTTTTTTTGAGCACAGTAATTGGTGGTATTTTTTCTTTTACTGCTAGCGTCTGCTCCTCGTCGCTGTCAGCGTCATCATCATCAATTGTTTGGAGGGGGCGAAAATAGTTTTTGAATTGATCGGTATCAGAATTCTTGGTTGACGCACTCTTACTTATGCGAGGCAATTTAACTTTGCCTGATGCGCTCGAAGCAGTAGACATTATATTGGAATTTTTTTCAGTCTTCCTCTTCATGTATGCTATAATTTTTGATTGGTGAGACGACCAATGTATACACACAAAAAAAATAAACACAGAGTGTACACACTGGGCAAATATGAAGTTTATGCCAGCGGAGCCCTAAAACTGCACTGTCACTAATAAGAGTTTCGTTTTTGTTTTTTGTAAGTTTGCTTATTAGTTTTGAACGTAAATCGATGATACAAAAACAGCACGTATGCACAGTAATACTATGTATTTGCCACGTAGTGGACTTGTCCATTAAATTATTTTAATTGTAACTTTTTTTTTTGCACACGACAAATTGTATGACCGTACGTAGTGGCGCTGCCAACTTGACTGAAAAAGATAATAACTTTAATGCCAAAACTGTTATTAATTTCTTAAATAAAAATAAAGAACCGCAACCACTCTTCAAAGTTGAGCTCGAACCAGAGAACAAAACTTAAAAGAGAAATTAAGTCCACCCCATCTACAAGCTGCAGTTCCTATTGCACAGGAGGATCACTGTTGAAGAGCCGCACAAGCATCAAAATCCAGTGCAGTGCACCAATTGCCAAGAATTTGGCCACACCAAAGCCTACTGCACTTTAAGGTCTGTCTGCGTCGTTTGTAGAGAATCTCACAACTCCGCGAAATGCCCGAAAAGCAAGGATGACAGATCAGTGAAAAAATGTAGCAACTGTGGAAATACACACTGCGAACTGGAGAGGCTGCGTAGTTTACAAGGAGCTGAAAAGCCGCCTAAACAAACGTATTGGCTCAATGCAACCCCATACTAATAGGAACTTCTACCCACCTGCGCAACTGAGGCTTCCTATGCCTTCATCTTCAGTTCCTGTTAGTATTACTCCTGGCATTTCCTTTGCAAACGCTGAAAGAATGGGAAATAATACGCCCGCTCCAATGAAAAAACTTTCACAAACTGCACAGACAGAGCAAACATTGCCGAATTTTTGCCATAGTGATCCGCAACAACAAAGCGGCATTGAAGCAGCGATACTATCGCTACAAAAAAGTATTAATGACTTTATGACGTTTATGCAAACAACTATGCAAGAGCTCATGCGTAACCAGAACTTGCTGATGCATCTACTTGTATCACCAAAATCATATTAATGACTTCTCTACGGATATCTCTGTGGAACGCAAATGGCGTTTCACAGCACAAACTAGAACTTACACAATTCTTAAACAACAAAAATATCGATGTAATCCTACTTGCGGAGACGCTCCTGACCAACAAATACAAATTCAAAATACCAGGGTATCTCTTTTATGCAACGAACCACCCAGACGGCAAAGCTCATGGTGGTATTGGCATATTAATTCGAAATCGCATCAAACACCACTTTTTGGACAGGTTTTAAACGAACTACTTACTATCTACGTCTATTAATTTACAAACCAATAGCGGTTCAGTGAATCTGGCGGCAGTCTACTGCCCACCTCGCTTCTCGATCTTTGAGGATCAATTCACGGGGTACTTTTTTTGCAGCTGGTGACTACAATGCCAAGCATACGCATCGGGGCTCTCGTCTTGTAAGCCTAAAGGGAAAGCAGCTATACAACGCGATCATCAAATCCCGTAACAAATTCGACTATGCGTCTCCGGGTAATCCTACCTACTGGCCTGCTGATCCTAAAAAGCTCCCTGATCTTATTGATTTCGCAATCACCATAAAGATTCCACGAAGCATGGTTACAGCTGAGGCACTACCAGACTTATCGTCTGACCACTCTCCGATCCTTCTTAATCTCCTGCATCACCCGGAAATTGTCGAACGGCCATATAGGATAACAAACAATAGAACAAGCTGGCTTAAGTATAAAAAATACATTTGTTCACACATCGAAACAACTCCTGCTCTGACTACTAAGGACGACATCGATTGTTCATCAGACACACTTACGTCTGTATTAGTATCAGCAGTTAAGGCCTGAACACCGCAAGACAAATATGTTGTAACGAACCACAGTAACACAAAGCGAGAAATCGAACAGCTGGTACTGGAAAAGCGACGACTGCGACGGGAGTGGCAGTCAAATAGATCACCGACTGCAAAGCACAGACTGAAAGTAGCTACACGCATGCTCACCAAGGCATTAAAGCTGGAGGAAGAAAAGGCCCAACGTCAGTACATCGAGCAACTCTCTCCCACCATCACAAAACATCCACTGTGGAGAGCTCACCGAAATCTTTCTGCTCCAATCGAAACAACCATTCCTCTAAGGAGTCTCATCGGCACCTGGCTCAGCAGCGATGAAGAAAGAGCGAGTGCATTTGCTGCCCACCTAAAACAAGTGTTCCAGCCAAACCCTGTCACCAATTCTTTTGTGCTCCCATCACGTTGCAATCCAGTAGAGCCATTAAAACCAATCGAATTCAGGCCGAGCGAAATTGCGAAAGTCATCAAAGAGCAACTTAAGCCCGGTAAGTCTCCTGGGTTTGATTTGATAACTCCGAAAATGATCATCGAGCCCCCTAGGTGTGCGGTTTTACACATTTGTCGTATTTTTAATGCAATAACAAGACTTGGGTATTACCCTGTCAAATTGAAGAAGTCGATCATAGTAATGATTCCCAAGCCGGGAAAAGATAAAACGCAGCCATCGTCATACAGACCAATTAGCCTCCTAACCTGTATGTCCAAACTGTTTGAAAAAGTCCTCCTGTTTCGCATTAACCCACATATGTGCGCAAAATAATACCATCGCACCAATTTGGTTTTAGAGAAAAATATGGAACGATCGAACAGGTCAATCGCATCACATCAGAAATACGCACGGGAATATTGCACGGCAATATTTCTTGACGTCGCACAAGCATTTTACCGAGTCTGGCTAGATGGTCTTATGTAAAAAATAGCAAATCTGCTGCCTCAAAATACGCACAAGCTGCTCGAGTCGTATCTATACAAAAGAGTCTTCGCAGTAAGATGTAACGCAAGTACATCCCAGGATCACGTGATCGAAGCTGGAGTGCCCCGAGGCAGTGTTCTCGGACCTGTTCTCTACATCCTGTACACGGCGGACATCCCCACAGACAACCAGCTTACGACTTCTACGTTTGCTCCAGATGCTCAGCAAAGGCAACAGCTCAACTGGCTCGCCACATACTATCTGTGGAAAGATGGCTTACAGATTGGCGCATACAAGTCAATGAACAAAAATGCAAGCAAGTTACGTTTACTCTGAACAAAAAAAGGTGCCCTCCCTTGATCTTGAACAACGCACGCATTCCACAAGCTGACGAAGTAACGTACCTAGGCGTTCACCTAGACAGGCGGCTCACCTGGCGAAAGCACATAGAAGCCAAGAAGACGCATCTGAAACTCAAGGCAAGTAGCCTTCACTGGCTTATAAACGCTCGCTCTCCCCATAGCCTGGACTATAAAGTCCTTCTGTATAACTCCGTGCTGAAACCAATTTGGACATATGGTTCCGAATTATGGGGCAACGCAAGCAGATCCAACATTGAAATTATACAGCGGGCACAGTCCAAAATTCTAAGGTTAATCACAGGGGCACCGTGGTATCTCCGGAACACAGAGACCTGCGTATCAGTCTCGTAAAAGAGACGATCTCAGAAAAACACCAAAAACATCAAATAAAGCTCGTCTCACATACAAACCCACTTGCCAGATCTTTGATCCGAGTTTGCAGCCACAGTCGACTGCAGCGCAACGACCATTCAGCCCAGCGCGCTGCAGCGTCATCCTTTTTAGGCCGTTTATACAAATGCTATTTAATAATTAATTGTATATTAAATTAAAATAAGATTTGATTAATTATTGTTAGTCCCTTAGGAAAAAGTGGAGATACAATAAATAAATGAAAAAATGGGGGGAAAAAAAAAACTCTAGCGGAAGCTTTGAGCTACTGAGAGCTTTACTGGCTCACAAAAAACTATTATTTCGGAGGAAGCCGCACAAATGCTTAAACTACCAAGAATCAAAATGCGCCATATGCCTAAATATAAAGCCAAGGTCTGCGAGTGATTTCGAGACGACTTCAGATGCGCTGGTACTTCACAAGTTGCAGAGGACACTTCCAAGCAAGCACATCGATATCGACGTGAATAAAGAGTGGAAAAACGTCGCCCTAGCACATCCTCACTTTAATCAGCCAAGCAGAATCGACATTATCATCGGAGCAGACGTTTTTCCTTCCATAATGATGAACAGGATTAAAATCATGAGTGGTACTTTGGGTCAAAAAGCCAAGTTCTGCTGGATTATTTCTGGTATATGTCCAAGGCAGCTCCCAAAAAGTGCTACAACGACTATAAATCTGAAAGACTTGGAACGATTTTGGCAGCTGGAAAATGACGACTCGAACAATGCTGAAGAGTCACAGTGCGAAGCCCATTTTAAAGAGACAACAAATATTGATAAAAATCTCAATTCCGTTCAGAAGCCAAAAATAACTAGGAGATTCGCGCAAGCAAGCTATGGCCAGACTTATTCAGTTGGGAAAAAAGTGTAGAAACAACCAGAACCTTATATATACCCAATATAACGAATTCATGACAGAGTACCTACAACTTGGTCATATGAAATCAGTCCCAACGGTCGGCCAAGGAAAGTACTATTTGCCACATCAAGCAGTCATCAGACCCGATAGCTTAACAACAAAGCTTAGGGTTGTGTTCGACGCATCAGCAAAAACCAGCAATGGGCTAAGTCTTAACGACATCATGATGGTAGGTCCAAAGGTGCAACGCGACATTTTTGATATTCTGACAAGTTGGCGTTGGCGATCATGGCGATATGTCACTACAGCAGATATTGAAAAGATGTACCGTCAAATCAAGATATCGAGTGATGACCAAGATTTCCAACACATCTTATGGGGGAAAAATCCACAAGGCCCTGTGCAAGAATACAAGTTAACGATTGTCACACATGGAACAGCTGCTACACAGTTCTTGGCCGTTCGTGCCTTGCATGAGTTAGCTAACTTATATTGCAAACACGACGAAAGACTGGCAATGGTTATAAAAGATGACTTCTACATGGACGACCTGATGACTGGGTATGACACTATCGATGGCTGCATCACCATTCAGAAAAACATTAGAGATGTTTTGGAAAAAGCTGGAATGCATCTAAGAAAATGGATGTCCAACGAAGCGAAAGCTATTGAAAGCATAGCAGATGGTAATATGACTGAGAAAATCGTTAGTAAAGAAGACGAATCAGTGAAAACGCTAGGATTACATTGGCATCCAAAGAATCGTGGATCGTGTAACAAAACGTACAGTTCTATCACAACTGGCAAAAATTTTTGATCATTTGGGATGGCTTACACCAGTCACTCTTCTCAGGAATCGTGGAAAAAGGACCTACCTTGGGATGCAGAGCTTGAAGAGGCATCTTCCAGGGTTTGGAAGCAATATGCTATTGAACTGCCCTTATTGGAAAGTATTAATGTACCACGTTGGACTGGTGGTTCAACCCAAGAAACCATTGAGCATGGATTTTGCGATGCTTCAGAAAAGGCTTGCGCAGCAGTTGTCTATACAAAGATCGGAAATACAGTCACCTTGCTTGCAGCTAAGAGCAAGGTGACCCCAATCAAAAACAAAAAACTATACTGAAGCTGGAAATTTGCGCCGCTCACCTTCTATCACAACTTATGGAAAGAATCAATGCAACACTGCGAAATAAATCAAAAATACAAGCTTGGAGCGATTCGCAAATCACACTAGCATGGATTAAAAACAAGCAAAGCAAAGATAAATTTGTTAAAACAGGGGTAGATTTTATTTTGAAGAAATTACCAATAGCCTCAAGAGGAACTTCACCAAAGAACTTTCAATCTAGCAAAATTTGGTGGCAGTGAGAGCCACCCGAGTGGCTTGTTGAACCCTGTTGTCAATGGCCGACAAGCAAGGGACCGGAACCAATGGTAATATATACCATAATTAAAACAGTAAGTCAACTGGCTAAGCTACTGACGAAATATTCTTCGTATAGTAAATTGGAAAGCGTCATGGCATATGTGCTGCTTTTTGTAACCAAACTGCGCACCAAAGCAAGGTTCCCAGAGTTTTTAACTGTGCAGGAACGAAAAAATGCAAGAATAGCAGTCTTAAAAATACAACAGTTGGATTTTGGCCGTCAACACAATGCAGATCTACTATTTGCCGTAAAACATTCAATCATATTGAAAAGATGGCGTACGTTAAAGTCGGACGCGGACGACTTTGGGATACCCTGTACCACTGCTTACAATCAAATCCGGTAAATTGCTTAAGAACACCAAAAGACATTTGATTGCCAAATTAGATTATGATACCTTCATAAACAACCAAAAACGACCGATCGGCCCTATGGGAGCTATATGATATAGTCAACCGATTTTGATAAAATTTGGTACAGTGTTGAAGATCTCTAAAAAAAATTCTGAATGCCAAATTTGGTTACAATATCTTCACAAACAAACGAAACACAACGAATTTTGTGCAAAAAACGTTTTTTTGACCGATTGGACCTATGGGAGCTATATGATATAGTCAACCGATTTTGATCAAATTTGGTACAGTGCTTGGGAACTCTAAAAAACTTCTGAATGCCAAATTTGGTTACAATATCTTCACAAACAAACGAAACACAACGAATTTTGTGCAAAAAACGTTTTTTTGACCGATTGGCCCTATAGGAGCTACATGATATAGTCAACCGATTTTGATCACATTTGGTACAGCGCTTGGGAACTCTAAAAAACTTCTTAATGCCAAATTTGGTTACAATATCTTCACAAACAAACGAAACACAACGAATTTTGTACAAAAAAGGATTTTTTGACCGATTGGTCCTATGGGAGCTATATGATATAGTCAACCGATTTTGATCAAATTTGGTACAGTGCTTGGGAACTCTTAAAAACTTATAAATGCCAAATTTGGTTATAATATCTTTACAAACAAACGAAACGCAACGAATTTTGTACAAAAAACGATTTTTATATGATATAGTCAACCGATTTTGATCAAATTTGGTACAGTGCTTGGGAACTCTAAAAAACTCCTTAACGCCAAATTTGGTTACAATATCTTCACAAACAAACAAAACACAACGAATTTTGTACATAAAACAAATTTTCGACCGATTGGTCCTATGGGAGCTATATGATATAGTCAACCGATTTTGATAAAATTTGGTACAGTGCTGGGGGTTTCTAAAAAACTTCCGATTGCCAAATTTGGTTATGATATCTTCATAAGCAAACGAATTATCCATCTTAAACTTTTGCTTTTTTTCGAGGTCCTCTGAAACACCCCTATGGGAGCTATATAATGTAGTCCCGATATCAAAAAAATAAAATAAACTTGTCTCCTATGGATAAATAACGGATCTTATCTGAAAGTTTGGTTGCTCTAGCTCTTACCATCTCTGAGATCTAGGCGTTCATACGGACAGACGGACAGACGGTCACGGACATGGGTATATCGACTTCTCTAGTCACTATGAACATACTTTAGGTAACTTTGGGGGTCTCCGACTTCTCCTTCTGTACGTTACATACATTTTCGGCTTGCACAAACACAATATACCCTTGGTACCATACGGTACAGGGTATAAAAATCACATGTAGCAAAATTGCTTATTAGTCATCGAGTACTGCATCTTTGGCTTAAGACACTCTCTTAAAAGATGGCGTACGTTAAAGTCGGGCGCGGACGACTTTGGGATACCCTGTACCACCAAATTGCAATCAAGTCCGATATATTGCTTACAAACTCCAAAAGATATTTCTTTGCCAAATAAACGAAACACAACGAATTTTGTTCAAAATACGTTTTTTTGACAGATTGGTCCTATGGGAGCTATATGATATAGTCAACCAATTTTGATAAAATTTGGTACAGTTTTGAAGATCTCTAAAAAATTTCTGAATGCCAAATTTGGTTACAATATCTTCACAAACAAACGAAACACAACGAATTTTGTGCAAAAAACGTATTTTTGACCGATTGGCCCTATGGGAGCTATATGATCTAGTCAACCGATTTTGATCAAATTTGGTATAGCGCTTGGGAACTCTAAAAAACTTCTTAATGCCAAATTTGGTTACAATATCTTCACAAACAAACGAAACACAACGAATTTTGTACAAAAAACAAATTTTCGACCGATCGATCCTATGGGACCTATATGATATAGTCAACCGATTTTGATAAAATTTGGTACAGTGCTGGGGGTTTCTAAAAAACTTCCGATTGCCAAATTTGGTTATGATATCTTCATAAGCAAACGAATTATCCATCTAAAACTTTTGCTTTTTTCGAGGTCCTCTGAAACACCCCTATGGGAGCTATATAATGTAGTCCCGATATCAAAAATATTAAACGGTATGGCTAAAAACCGCGAAACTCTACTGCGGGGGAACGGGGGAAGATATTGACATGATTCAACAAACTTCATCTTCTGAGGAAATATGCGCACCTGCTGGTAAAGTTTCGTGTCTCTAGCTCTTATAGTCTCCGAGATCTAGGTGTTCATACAGACGGACAGACGGACAGAAAGACATGTCTCAATCGCTACCCGAGGTTATGATAAGCATTTTGGTATAAATTACTTGGGGTCTGCCACGCCTCCTTCTGTCCGTTACATATATTGCACAAATCTAGTATACCCTTTGTACCTATAGGTACAGGGTATAAAAAAAGTGTCTACTTAAAAGCAAATATATCTGGTTGTACTAAACTGATTTTGATTATTTTTTGACCTGTTTGGTCATTATGTATCCAATCATATGAAATTTTTCGTCATTTTCAGAAAATGTTTGAGAAAAATTCTATTTTGAACGTAAATTTAAAAGATGGCACGGCCGATTTTGGGATACCCTGTACTACCATATTGCAATTAAATCCGATATATTGCTTAAGAGCTCCTAAAGATATTTTGTTTGCCAAATTTGGTTACGAAGCACAACAAATTTTGTAAAAAAAACGTTTTTTGACCGATTGGTCCTATGGGAGTTATATGATATAGTCAACCGATTTTGATCAAATTTGGTACACTGCTTGGGTACTCTAAAAAACTTCTGAATGCCAAATTTGGTTACAATATCTTCACAAACAAACGAAACACAATGAATTTTGTACAAAAAAAGATGGCGTAGGTTAAAGTCGGGCGCGGACGACTTTGGGATACCCTGTACCACCAAATCCGATATATTGCTTACAAACTCCAAAAGATATTTCTTTGCCAAATAAACGAAACACAACGAATTTTGTTCAAAATACGTTTTTTTGACCGATTGTGTCCTATGGGAGCTATATGATATAGTCAACCAATTTTGATCAAATTTGGTACAGTGCTTAAGAACTCTAAAAAACATCTTAATGCCAAATTTGGTTACAATATCTTTACAAACAAACGATTCACAACGAATTTTGTACAAAAAACAAATTTTCGACCGATCGATCCTATGGGAGCTATATGATATAGTCAACCGATTTTGATCAAATTTGGTATAATGCTTGGGATCTCTAAAAAACTTCTTAATCCAAATGTGGTTACGGTATCTTCACAAATAAACGAAACACAACGAATTTTGTACAAAACACGATTTTTTGACAGATTGGTCCTATGGGAGCTATATGATATAGTCAACCGATTTTGATCAAATTTGGTATAGTGCTTGGAAACTCTAAAAAACTTCTTAATGCCAAATTTGGTTACAATATCTTTACAAACAAACGAAACACAACGAATTTTGTACAAAAAACAAATTTTCGACCGATCGATCCTATGGGACCTATATGATATAGTCAACCGATTTTGATAAAATTTGGTACAGTGCTGGGGGTTTCTAAAAAACTTCCGATTGCCAAATTTGGTTATGATATCTTCATAAGCAAACGAATTATCCATCTAAAACTTTTGCTTTTTTTCGAGGTCCTCTGAAACACCCCTATGGGAGCTATATAATGTAGTCCCGATATCAAAAAAATAAAATAAACTTGTCTCCTATGGATAAATAACGGATCTTATCTGAAAGTTTGGTTGCTCTAGCTCTTACCATCTCTGAGATCTAGGCGTTCATACGGACAGACGGACAGACGGACAGACGGTCAGACGGTCAGACGGTCAGACGGACAGACGGACATGGGTATATCGACTTCTCTAGTCACCCTGATCATACTTTAGGTAACTTTGGGGGGTCTCCGACTTCTCCTTCTGTACGTTACATACATTTTCGGCTTGCACAAACACAATATACCCTTTGTACCATACGGTACATGGTATAAAAACAGTTACGAGAGTGCGTTACGTGCATAAGATACAATAATGAAGTATCCAATCAACTTATGGCAAGTCTGCCCGCTTATAGAGTCACTGGAGACCACCCTTTTTCCCCAACACTGGAATTGATTATGCAGGCCCATTTCAAATTCGCTGCTCAAAAGGACGAGGTCAAAAATCTTATAAGGGATACATTTGTGTATTTGTATGTATGGCTACAAAGGCAATACATTTGGAAGGTGTCAGCGAGCTGACTACCGACAAATTTTTGGAGGCGATGCGTCGTTTCTTCGCGAGACGAGGAGAAAGTGAAAACCTGTACTCGGATAACGGAAGCAATTTTGTTGGTGCAGCTAGACAGCTAGACAAAGAGTTAGCGAACGCAATTAAAAATAACCAGCAAGTAGCAGCAATCCTCGAAAGAGAGGGAATTTCATGGCATTTCATTCCCCCCGGAAGTCCGCATATGGGAGGGCTATGGGAAGCCGGAGTTAAGTCGGTCAAATATCACTTAAAACAGGTGATCGGCGACAACAGCCTTACGTTCGATTAGTTTACAACTCTGCTATGCCTGATAGAAGCAGTGTTAAACTCGAGACCGTTGACAGCATACGGACAAAACAACGAAGCTGAAGAAGTCTTGACACCGGGTCATTTCCTTATTGGTAGACCACTAGTACGAGCACCCGAGCATATCGACGAAAAACAAAGAATTGGCGCTCTTGTCAGATGGAGAATTATTCAACGCCTTAGAGCAGAGTTTTGGAAAATATGGAAGGAGGATTACTTGACTTCACTTCAGAAAAGATTGAAATGGAAGACGGAAAAACCAAACCTATCATAGGATCAATTAGTATTGGACAAGCAAGAAAAGTCACACCCAGCCAGATGGCCAATAGGAAAAGTCATCAAAGCTGTCCAGGGGTTCGATGACAAAGTAACCGTGAAGACTGCGAATGGAGAGGTAAAAAGATCTGCCCACTACCATTGTCATGCGACGAAGCAATTCATGAGGACGAAAGCAAGTGCCACCTAATCTAGTAGCATTTATCAATGCTACAGTTGGCTTCCTGTGCCTCGATTCGCTTTAAGATAATATGTAACAACTGCTGGATGTCACTTTTGCCCCGGGGAGAATGTTCAGGCATGAACATGAGACGTCACATCTGGCACACACAACACACCATTTCTGGCACACACAACACACCAAATAAAATGGATAGTTTATGACTATTTATTATATAGGAATCAAGTGGCCTGCATAAGTGTAGGATCGTTAATGTTGCGCTTGCAACCATAGGGATTCAAGTGGCTGCACTTGAATGCGGCTTTGGTGCATTATCGATCCTGAGTCAAATATCAATTTTGCTCCCACGAACATAAATTAGACGGCGCACTTGACATTCGTGTATTGTTCATATTGCTAATCTTAAGTACGCTGCTGCTTACAACACAGCGTTTATTATATAAGTTAGATATAAGATTGATTTGAATAAAAGGAGGACCGCTCGCAAGAGTAAGGTCAGTACCACGCTATCGTTTAATATATACGCATAGCAAACTTTTACAGCGTATAACCTATACGCGGCAAATTTAAGTGTATAATCCATACAAGTTTTAGATGGATAATTCGTTTGTTTATAAAGATAATGTAACCAAGGTTGGCAAAAATCCTATAGGTGAACCCTCCACGAGGGTGCCGACTGGTAATGGTACTACAGTGTCCTTTATGGACGGTACCAGCTAAGATTTGGAGCTAGCTGCTTGCAACACTCCTTTATCATGGCTATGAGGTAAAAAGGGCTGGATCAAGCTGTCAGGCGACCCGTGCCGATGATCAACCTGCCTGGGGGCCCTTTCAAAAAACAGCCCAGTCGCAAACGGAGCATCGGGATACCTTGCGCCCTCCGGATTAAATAGCCTTACCTGCGTGTTGCGGATCTCTGCGCAGGTGGACCACCCTTTCTCCGCCACTCGTGGGACTAATTATGTCAGCAAAAAATAATAAAAACCAAAAACAAAAAGAGACCGGAACTCTTAAAAAACCGGTAGGGACCTAAGGTCCTACTTTGGGGCTAACGAAGTGGTCACTGGAGCTAGCGTCACCCCTACACAAAATACTCCAACGATGGGCTTGAAGACAGAGCTCACTGGACCTGTAGTCAATTCTACACTGGCGAAGAAGCAGGCAACTGTGCCGGATCGCCCCTTGGCCAAGAGCAAAGTGGAGGGCACTTCGAAGGCCCCTGTCACCCTGAGTAGTCAGCAAGGTGCTACCACAAGCACAGCTGGCTCTCAGTCGGGTGCGGGGGAGCTAGAGAAGCCCTCTATGAGCAAGGCCAAAATGGACAGGTATGCGTACCGAAAGAACGCTGCCCAGGTCCTGAAACGACAAGCAACAACAAATATCACGACCCCATCGGCTGATTGGCTGCGAAAGGTAGAGTGGGCAAAATCTGTGTTGCCAAATTTTGTTCTCGAGCGACCGAATAAGGACTCGAAACATTTACAGCCAAAACGCCAACGCTCCCAGGATGCCTTGGTTCCCAATGCTCCCAAGAGGGCGAATGCACAAGTGGTGGCTAATAGGAGCTTTGGGGAAATGGCCAAAGATAAAATTCTTCTGGGGGTCTTGGACCAGGGTAATCCAGACGGCAGGATCCCCAGAAACCAATGGAACTGGATAGAGGCAGGACTGGCTGTTCACTGCTTTGAGGCTCTGGTGGCAGATGCAGGCCCACCACCAGTCAGCAAAGACGCTGGGTGGTATCAGGGCAATGTAAAGGTGATTGCTTGCGAAGGAGTCAGATTGGCTGAGCTATATAAAGCGGCCGTTTCGAAAGTGGGCGAGGTTTACCTGGGCGCCAATCTAGTCGCTGTAGACTGGAAGGACGTACCGAGTAGACCGCGCGCCATAATGTGGATCCCGGCATCCTTCAAGGAACCGGAGAAGATCCTGTCAATGTTGCAGATGCAATCCACACCTTCCATCCTCGGATTGGAAGGTCGTGAAGGTGGAGGAGACGCAGACCCCCATGAGGAGGATCCTGCTGATCCTCAATAAAGAGTCGCTGGCGCCTATAGAGGAGAAGCACGGAGAGCTATACTTCGGTTTTAGCTCGGTGCAGATCCGAATCTACAAATCGGACGCCAGGCAGACTGCATGCCACCAGGAAATGGAGGTAGCTCTGGCCTCTGAGATAGAGGAACCAGAAAAGGACCACGAGGTCGACGACTGTGAGTCGGTGATGTCCGACGGGTCGTTATTACGGGGGCCTAGCGAGCTATGTCGGGAGAGTGCTGACTCCGCTGATGACAGCGACGACAAGGACGCTAACCAAACGGTGATGGAGGTCAAACCGCAAGATGTCTCTGAGAATCTTGCAGATAAACCTCCATCACTGTAAAGCAGCAACCGCTGCCCTAATGCTTCGCCTGTCTGGAGGCGAAGTCGACCTGGTGCTGATCCAGGAACCTTGGATTGTATCCAACAAGGTGTCCGGGCTCAGCACACCGAAATATAGGCTGTTTGCAGCCCAAGAAGAAGGTAAAACCCTAACCTGCATTTTGGCGAAAAAGTACCTTAGCGTATTTTTGCTCTATAATTATAGCGATACAACATCGGTTACTCTGGAGCTCCAGAACAAACCGGTGCGGATAGCGTCCGCCTATATGGCTTATGACGTCCGTTCCGGGTCACAAGCTCCAGAATCTGGTCAAGGATAGCGACGATCTGGGACGATCGGCTGCGATGCAAATGCTCACCATGGACTATGGGGGAGCTCAGATACAAACGAAAGTGGTGAGTTACTCTTTGAATATCTTCTCACCACTAATTTAGTAATTTGTAACCGGGGAAATGACACCACCTTTATAATCAGAGATAGAGAAGAGGTCATCCGACCTGACCCTAGTCTCACATTTTCTATTTGACCAAGGCATTAATTGGAAAGTCTCGAAAGAGCACTTCTCTGACCATAAATACATTGAGACACAACTATCTGTCTCTACTCCAGCCCCAGTAAAGTTCAAAAACCCGCGTAGAACAAACTGGTAATCTTTAAAAACAAAACTGGCGAAAGCCCTTCCAACCCTCGCTGATATGACTGCTCCTGCAAAGGACGAACTTGAGTATCTCATTAAAACTTTCACTGAAGTGTGTAACAAGTCCTTTAAATCATCTTGTCCAAAAAGCAAGCCAAGAGGCAAAAGGAGACCACCTTGGTGGAAACCGGAAATGGATGCTCTTAGGTCGTGCACTTTTCAACAACAAAAAGACTAAACTGTGACCAAAGTTGGTCCGACTACAAACAAAGTTTAGCTCGATACAAAAAATTAATCAGGAGAGCAATGCGAGATGAGTGGAGGAGATTCTGCTCAGAAATCGAATCCTCATCAGAAGCTGCAAGACTCCGTAAAACACTCTCAAAATCGCCCACAAATCTAGGCAACCTCAAGAAACCAGATGGCTCCTGGACAAATTCTAGCGAGGAGTCTTTAAAGTTACTCCTGGATACGCACTTTCCAGGCAATACTACAGTTGCTCCTCAGAGTAATTCTTCTTACCTTCCGGTAAAAGTATTGGAGGATGTAATAACAGAGTACAACATAAAATGGGCTATAAACAGTTTTGACCCTTACAAATCTCCAGGTCCCGACGGGCTTATACCAGCCCAAGGCGGGTAAAGCATCACACACAGTCCCAAAAGACCCCATAAGCTTGTCGTCGTTCCTGTTAAAGACTTTGGAAAGGTTGATTGGTCTATACCTAAGAACGTCAATCGATCCAGGGCTATTATCAGAGTCGCAACACGCTTACTGCAAGGGCAGATCGACGGAAACTGCACTTCATTCCGTCATATCTAATATAGAAAAATCTTTGTATAACAAGGAAAAGTATATGTATATATTTAAAGTATATGGGATAAGATTCAAGTTGATATGTTGAGGGGTGTGGGAGAAAACACGTTAAATCGATGGGGGACTGCATCGATAAAATTTGGATGTGGATATGTTCATTAGAGCCACATGAATCAGCCTACCAAAAATTGTGGTTCTAGGTCACTTGTTACCATAATTACGTAGAGACAAATATTGACGCAGTTTAATGGAAAGGGGTATTGAAATTAGTACATTTTTATACCCTGTACCGTATGGTACAAAGGGTATATTAAGTTTGTGAAAGCCGAAAATGTATGTTACATACAGAAGGAGACGTCGGAGACCCCCCAAAGTTACTTAAAGTATGATCAGGGTGACTAGAGAAGTCGATATACCCATGTCCGTCTGTCCGTCTGTCCGTATGAACGCCTAGATCTCAGAGATGGTAAGGGCTAGAGCAACCAAACTTTCAGATAAGATCCCTTATTAATCCATAGGAGACAAGTTTATTTTATTTTTTTGATATCGGGACTACATGATATAGCTCCCATAGGGGTGTTTCAGAGGACCTCGAAAAAAAGCAAAAGTTTTAGATGGATAATTCGTTTGTTTTTATACCCTGTACCGTATGGTACAAAGGGTATATTGTGTTTGTGCAAACCGAAAATGTATGTAACGTACAGAAGGAGACGTCGGAGACCCCCCCAAAGTTACCTAAAGTATGATCAGAGTGACTAGAGAAGTCGATATACCCATGTCCGTCTGTCCGTCTGTCCGTCTGTCCGTCTGACCGTCTGTCCGTCTGTCCGTATGAACGCCTAGATCTCAGAGATGGTAAGAGCTAGAGCAACCAAACTTTCAGATAAGATCCCTTATTAATCCATAGGAGACAAGTTTATTTTATTTTTTTGATATCGGGACTACATGATATAGCTCCCATAGGGGTGTTTCAGAGGACCTCGAAAAAAACCAAAAGTTTTAGATGGATAATTCGTTTGCTTATGAAGATATCATAACCAAATTTGGCAATCGGAAGTTTTTTAGAAACCCCCAGCACTGTACCAAATTTTATCAAAATCGGTTGACTATATCATATAGGTCCCATAGGATCGATCGGTCGAAAATTTGTTTTTTGCACAAAATTCGTTGTGTTTCGTTTGTTTGTGAAGATATTGTAACCAAATTTGGCAATCGGAAGTTTTTTAGAAACCCCCAGCACTGTACCAAATTTTATCAAAATCGGTTGACTATATCATATAGGTCCCATAGGATCGATCGGTCGAAAATTTGTTTTTTGCACAAAATTCGTTGTGTTTCGTTTGTTTGTGAAGATATTGTAACCAAATTTGGCATTCAGAAATTTTTTAGAGATCTTCAACACTGTACCAAATTTTATAAAAATCGGTTGACTATATCATATAGCTCCCATAGGGCCGATCGGTCGAAAAAAAGTTTTTGATTAAAAATTCGTCTGTTTTTGGTTGTTTATGAAGGTATCATAATCTAATTTGGCAAATGTCTTTTGGTGTTCTTAAGCAATTTACCGGATTTGATTGCAAGCAGTGGTACAGGGTATTCCAAAGTCGTCCGCGCCCGACTTTAACGTACGCCATCTTTTTGTGCAAAATTCGTTGTGTTTCGTTTGTTTGTGAAGATATTGTAATCAAATTTGGCATTAAGAAGTTTTTTAGAGATCTTCAACACTGTACCAAATTTGATCAAAATCGGTTGACTATATCATATAGCTCCCATAGGATCGATCGGTCGAAAATTTGTTTTTTGTACAAAATTCGTTGTGTTTCGTTTGTTTATGAAGATATTGTAACCAAATTTGGCATTAAGAAGTTTTTTAGAGTTCCCAAGCACTGTACTAAATTTGATCAAAATCGGTTGACTACATCATATAGCTCCCATAGGACCGATCGGGCAAAAAACGTTTTTGAACAAAATTTGTTGTTTCGTTTGTTTATAAAAACATAGTTACCAAATTTGGCAAACAAATATCTTTTGAAGTTCGTATGCAATATATCGGACTTGATTGCAATGTGGTGGTACAGGGTATCCCAAAGTCGTCCGCGCCCGACCTTAACGTACGCCATCTTTTTATACCCTGTACCGTATGGTACATTGGGTATATTGTGTTTGTGCAAGCCGAAAATGTATGTAACGTACAGAAGGAGAAGTCGGAGACCCCCCAAAGTTACCTAAAGTATGATCAGGGTGACTAGAGAAGTCGATATACCCATGTCCGTCTGTGCGTCTGTCCGTCTGTCTGTATGAACGCCTAGATCTCAGAGATGGTAAGAGCTAGAGCAACCAAATTTTCAGATTAGATGCGCTATTATGTCAGGGGAGACAAGTTTATTTTATTTTTTTTTTTTTTTGATATTGGGGTTATATTATATAGCTCCCATAGGGGTGTTTCAGAGGACCTCGAAAAAAACCAAAAGTTTTAGATGGATAATTCGGTTGTTTATGAAGATATCGTATATTGCTGCGGGGGACTGGAATGCGAAACATCAGTGGTGGGGCAACTTGCGTTCCTGCCAAAGAGGAAGGGAATTGCTTGACTTCATAGTTAATAGTGAGGCCAACATCCTCGCCACAGGATTAGCCACGCATTATCCTTATGACTCTAGCAGAACGCCTAGTGCTCTCGATTTCGCTATATATAAAGGTGTTTTCCATAGATTTCTTGAAGTTAAAACGAAATATGAACTCTCCTCTGACCATTTACCGCTTGTCTTGGAACTGCACTCAGCTCCTATTGAATACGAAGCCAAAAAGCATCTGCTGCACAACCGGGCAAACATTGATATATTTCAGACTCATTTAGAAGACCTGATATGTCTTAATACGAAAATTGAGTTTCCTAAAGATATCGACGAAGCTGTAGGTAATTTAAATAGATACATTCATGAGGCAGCTCTTTCTGCAGAACCAACCACACCTGAGATGAACCGCTCTGCCCCACAACTAGATCCACACATTGAACGTTTAGTCCGTAAAAAAAGGCAATTGCGAAAATCATATATTAGAACCCACGATCCGACCACCAAAGCTCAAATGCACAGAGCAAGCAGGGTACTTAAAAAAGCCCTTTCCGATAAAAACACCAAGCATTTTGAGCAGATGCTGGAAAGAGCCGATCCAGCCGGAAACGAAAAAATAAATCTTTGGAAACTAACTCGAGGCATTAAAAGGCAACCACTGCGCAACCTTCCGCTAAGAAATGAAAACGGAACATGGAGCAAATCTGACTTGGAAAAAGCAGAAGCTTTCGCTAAAGACTTGGAGTCCAGATTCACCCCAGCTGAGTTAACATCATATGAAAACGTATGTCAAGTCACAAGGTTCTTAGAAGCGCCCTTGCAGATGTTCTTTTCAGTTAAGCCAATTTCTCCTGCTGAAGTAGTTGATGAAATTAAGGCACTTAAAAAAAATAAAGCTCCTGGGCATGATATTATAGATAGCCACACTGCAAAGTTACTGCCCCGCAAAGGAATTATGTTTTTAGTTGCCATTTATAACGCCATCCTTCGCATCGGCCACTTCCCGATACAATGGAAGTGTGCCAAGATTGTAATGATTCCAAAGCCAGGCAAGCCAGAGACAGCCTTAGATTCATACAGACCTATCAGCCTTCTCCCAGTTTTCTCTAAGATATTCGAGAGAATATTCTTAAGCAGAATGCTGGCAGTAAGCAGTGTAAGTAAAGCTCTTCCACAACACCAATTTGGCTTTCGAAAACAGCACGGAACTCCAGAGCAACTGCATAGAGCCTTCTCCCAGTTTTCTCTAAGATATTCGAGAGAATATTCTTAAGCAGAATGCTGGCAGTAAGCAGTGTAAGTAAAGCTCTTCCACAACACCAATTTGGCTTTCGAAAACAGCACGGAACTCCAGAACAACTGCATAGAGTTACTCACCACATTCTGAATGCATTTGAGACAAAACAATATTGCACAGCAGTGTTTCTGGACGTCAAACAAGCATTTGACAAAGTCTGGCATGATGGACTCTTATATAAGTTGAAACTACTCTTACCCGCCCCACAGTATATAGTCGTCCATTCATTTCTTAGTCAAAGAACATTTACTGTATCCATTAGGGATGATTCTTCGGAAATAAGAATGGTCAGAGCAGGTGTTCCCCAAGGAAGCGTGCTTGGGCCGATTTTGTACACATTATTTACGCATGACATGCCACTACCCAACACCGAATTGAATATCAACCCGAGAAACTTTCTAGTTGCAACTTACGCTGACGATACAGCAATTCTCTCATCATCCATGTGCAACAATGATGTGTCTGTACAACTACAAATTTACCTCCACGCGTTAGAAAATTGGGCAAAAAAGTGGAATATACCATTAATGAAAGTAAATCAGTCAATGTAGACTTTACTTTAAGACGCCAAACTACGCCAGGTCTAACTTTTAATGGACAAAATATCCCACGTAAGAGAAGTCACTGCTACCTCGGAGTCCACTTTGATAGAAAATTAACATGGGGACCTCATGTCAAAGCAACTGTCGTTAAATGCCAACAAAAACTGAAAAAGCTCCACTGGCTTATTAACCCTAAAAGCAAACTTCCCCTACGCAGCAAAGTTCTACTCTACAAGACCATAATAACACCCGTTTGGACGTACGCCATCCAAATCTGGGGATGTACGGCTAAGACTCACCTAAACAAAATAAGAATTCTGCAAGCGAAGACCTTAAGGACAATCACTGGTGCCCCATGGTTTGTTCGGAACAGCATCTTAGAGCGTGATCTCAATATACCAAAAATCGGTGATCAAATAAATTACCACAGTAGCCGTTATAACGACAGGCTGACGAGACATCCGAATGAAGCAGCGAGAAGCGTAATGATCCCAGAAATTCCAAGACGCCTTAAGCGACTACACCCTTCTAATATTAAAAATCGAAAAATTGTTTAAAAACACAAAATATGAAATATTATTATTAGTATATTTATACCAAATACATAAAATAAGCCACTGAAATTGTTACTAATATTAGATTAAAGTTAAACAACTATAACTGATTTCTAATAAAAAAAAAAAAAAAAAAAAAAAAAAAATGAAGATATCGTAACCAAATTTGGCAATCAATAGTTCCCAAGCACTGTCCCAAATTTGATCAAAATCAGTTGACTATATCATATAGCTCCCATAGGACCAATCGGTCAAAAAAACGTTTTTTTTACAAAATTCATTGTGTTTCGTTTGTTTCTGAAGATATTGTAACCAAATTTGGTATTCAGAAGTTTTTTAGAGTACCCAAGCACTGTACCAAACTTGATCAAAATCAGTTGACTATATCATATAGCTCCCATAGGACCAATCGGTCAAAAAACTTTTTATACCCTGTACCGTATGGTACAAAGGGTATATTGTGTTTGTGCAAGCCGAAAATGTATGTAACGTACAGAAGGAGAAGTCGGAGACCCCCCAAAGTTACCTAAAGTATGATCAGAGTGACTAGAGAAGTCGATATACCCATGTCCGTCTGTCCGTCTGTCCGTATGAACGCCTAGATCTCAGAGATGGTAAGAGCTAGAGCAACCAAACTTTCAGATAAGATCCCTTATTAATCCATAGGAAACAAGTTTATTTTATTTTTTTGATATCGGGACTACATTCTATAGCTCCCATAGGGGTGTTTCAGAGGACCTCGAAAAAAAGCAAAAGTTTTAGATGGATAATTCGTTTGCTTATGAAGATATCATAACCAAATTTGGCAATCGGAAGTTTTTTAGAAACCCCCAGCACTGTACCAAATTTTATCAAAATCGGTTGACTATATCATATAGGTCCCATAGGATCGATCGGTCGAAAATTTGTTTTTTGTACAAAATTCGTTGTGTTTCGTTTGTTTGTGAAGATATTGTAACCAAATTTGGCATTAAGAAGTTTTTTAGAGTTCTTAAGCACTGTACCAAATTTGATCAAAATTGGTTGACTATATCATATAGCTCCCATAGGACCAATCGGTCAAAAAATCGTGTTTTGTACAAAATTCGTTGTGTTTCGTTTATTTGTGAACATACCGTAACCACATTTGGCATTAAGAAGTTTTTTAGAGTTCCCAAGCATTATACCAAATTTGATCAAAATCGGTTGACTATATCATATAGCTCCCATAGGATCGATCGGTCGAAAATTTGTTTTTTGTACAAAATTCGTTGTGAATCGTTTGTTTGTAAAGATATTGTAACCAAATTTGGCATTAAGAAGTTTTTTAGAGCTCTTAAGCACTGTACCAAATTTGATCAAAATTGGTTGACTATATCATATAGCTCCCATAGGACACAATCGGTCAAAAAAACGTATTTTGAACAAAATTCGTTGTGTTTCGTTTATTTGGCAAAGAAATATCTTTTGGAGTTTGTAGGCAATATATCGGACTTGATTGCAATGTGGTGGTACAGGGTATCCCAAAGTCGTCCGCGCCCGACTTTAACCTACGCCATCTTTTTTTGTACAAAATTCATTGTGTTTCGTTTGTGTGTGAAGATATTGTAACCAAATTTGGCATTCAGAAGTTTTTTAGAGTACCCAAGCAGTGTACCAAATTTGATCAAAATCGGTTGACTATATCATATAACTCCCATAGGACCAATCGGTCAAAAAACGTTTTTTTTACAAAATTTGTTGTGCTTCGTAACCAAATTTGGCAAACAAAATATCTTTAGGAGCTCTTAAGCAATATATCGGATTTAATTGCAATATGGTAGTACAGGGTATCCCAAAATCGTGCCATCTTTTAAATTTACGTTCGAAATAGAATTTTTCTCAAACATTTTCTGAAAATGACGAAAAATTTCATATGATTGGATACATAATGACCAAACAGGTCAAAAAATAATCAAAATCAGTTTAGTACAACCAGATATATTTGCTTTTAAGTAGACACTTTTTTATACCCTGTACCTATAGGTACAAAGGGTATACTAGATTTGTGCAATATATGTAACTGACAGAAGGAGGCGTGGCAGACCCCAAGTAATTTATACCAAAATGCTTATCATAACCTCGGGTAGCGATTGAGACATGTCTTTCTGTCCGTCTGTCCGTCTGTATGAACACCTAGATCTCGGAGACTATAAGAGCTAGAGACACGAAACTTTACCAGCAGGTGCGCATATTTCCTCAGAAGATGAAGTTTGTTGAATCATGTCAATATCTTCCCCCGTTCCCCGCAGTAGAGTTTCGCGGATTTTAGCCATACCGTTTAATATTTTCATCTGAAAAAAGAGCGCTGCGTTGTGGTTACATGCATCTGTGTGTGAAAAATTAACAAAATAGGACAAATACAGCAAAAGTTATAGTCAAAAATCTTCAAATTTCTCCTCCGCTTGCCTATAAACTGCATCAATGTTTGACTTTATTGAATTATGGTAGTAAGTGACCTAGACTCACCAAATTTGGTAAGCTGATTCATGTGTATGTTTATGACATTTCATCGACACAAACCTCACTTGGTTAATTACTCCATAAATGGTTTTCTTTTGGTGCGTATCTCTTTATTTACTGATTTAGGTGTTCCTTTTGAACCTGAAATTACCTTCAATACCCATGTTTCTACAGTTGTGAATAAAGCCAGGTGTGTTTTAGGGTACATTAAACGCTGGTCAAAAGAATTTTATGATCCGTATACGACCAAGGTTCTTTATTCTACTCTTGTTCGCCCAAGACTTGAGTACTGTTCCTGTGTTTGGTACCCTCAATACAAAAAACATCAAGCACGAATTGAATCTATTCAGAAACAGTTTCTCCTTTTTGCTCTACGAAGCTTAAATTGGGACCCCAATATCCGATTGCCTCCTTATGCCAGTAGACTTCTTCTAATTGATCTACCGTCTTTGAAAAATCGTAGGATGGCCCTTAATGCTATTTTTTTGCATAAAATCATAACTGGTTCCATTGATTCCCCTTTCCTACTTCGGCAGCTTTTGTTTAACATTCCTAGACGCTCCTCTAGAAATTTTGTACCCTTATCTCTTAAGAGATGCACTACAAATTATGCTTTACATGAGCCTTTTAGAGTCTTATATTCGAATTTTAATGACTCAAGTGAACTTTCGCCTTCCAGTTTGATGAGAGCTGTCTTGAACCACCTTGGCTCCAGTTAAAAATTCACCCAACGGGTCGGAGTCCGATTATATTCTGGATTGCTGGTTCATAGCTGGCCACCAGGCAAATAAAATTTCCCCAACGGGTCAGTGGCAAGCTACCTAATATTAATTATATTATATTATATATTATAAAAATATGTTTATAAGTTTCTTTTTGTATAATCTATTTTAAATTAATCTTTTTTTAAATTAATCAACTGATCATATTATATGTTGATCTTACAAATAAATAAATAAATAAACTTTTAAACCACTTCGAAATCGCTTCAAATTTTAGAAAGTTGTAGACGTTAGCATAATTTTTCCGCAAAAAAAATAAAATTTTTCAATTTTCAATCATGATACGTGTAACGCAATAATATATTTATTCCTTTACCAATTGATTAATAAATAAATATGTAAGTGCAAAAATGTCATTTATAAAACCGTTTTGCAACAGTGCAACCAATTTTAAAAAGCTACAGGTAACCAAACTATGAATGGGAAAAATATTTTACGGAAAACCCGTGAGAAATAACTTGCACGTGTCCATAACCGTTTTTTCTGTAGTAACGAACGTTAGCAGGTACTGAAAAGGCGTTTTGCATTTATTGCAATTTTGTACGCCTTTACTATTTTTTATTTATTATTCTACCTGCGCAGGTAAAGAGTTACATTTCAGTATTTACGAATATTTTGTTAATAATGTTATTTCTTTCTACCTGCTTCGACAAATTTATTTAAAAACTTAGCCAAGTGCACTAAAATATATTTCAAACAGATCAGTACACGATAAGTGTTTAAACAGTGCAGTTCGGTGCGTAGATTGAGAAACAGATCAAATAGGTCCAGTGAAGGTTACGCACAACATGAAAGGCTTAGAAATGCAGAAGCTCAAAGGGAACTTAGATTAGACAGAATTTATAGAGAAAACGAACAAGAAATTGACACCTTACGTCGATCGCTTCGTAGAGATCGGGAAGATTATAGGGCTAGGGAACAGGGCCACAACACGGATCAGTATCTACATCGGCGCGTGAATTTAGAAATTAGAGAGAGAGAGCAGGCAAATGACACCTTGCGTCGATCCCTTCGTAGACAGGAGGTAGATTATAGGGAAAGAGAGCAGGCTCGCAATACAGACGAGCACGCTCGTCGGCGCGTGATATTAGAAGTTCGAGAGAGGGAGCATTCTGCCCAAAGGCAGAATGCGCGACTGCGTGAACGTCAAGCCTCATGTAAGGCATAGAATAGAGAATAGGACTTTGAGGCAAAGGGTTATGGAATATAGGAGCAACATAGAAAACCGTGCTGTTGAAAACGAAAGAAATGCGATTCGAAATAGACAAACCCGTACGAATGCATTTTAAAATGGTAGTGAAGGCAGTACTAGCTTTGACCAACTGATTGCGACTTATAATAGAGAAGTAAAGCTGGGTCCTGACGAAAAAATTAGTCGATCTTATATAGAGAGACAAAACCAACACAGTACAGATATACTTTTTTTAAGTGATCAATATCCGTCTGAAGACGACAAATATTTTTTTTGTAAAACATGTAGCCGTGCCATAAAGTTAGGTAGTAAGCCTACAAATTCCATTTCCAATGACTTTAACTTCCCGGAGCTTCCTGACTGCCTAAAAAATTTAACCCCCTTAGACGAGCGACTTTTTTCCCCCGGTTACCGTTTATGGTAATAAGGTCTTTAGGATTTGAACGCCAATGTGGTATAAAAGGTGCTGTAGTAAATGTCCCGATTCCAGTAGGTAACGTTGTTACATCCCTTCCTAGAAGTTTTTCTGAATCCGATGTGGTACAGATTCATTTTAAACGAAGAATGGAATACAGGCATGATTTTATTTAAGAAACAGTTAGGCCTTTTAAAGTTGTAGATGCTATTAGGTATTTAGTAAATACTGAGCTTTATAGAAAGCACCGAGTTCAAATTGATGAACAGTGGATGGCTTCGCACACATCTGAAGTCGTTCCATTTGTTGCATCAGTTAAGATGAAGAGCTCGTTAACCAGTTATCGGATAGGTATGCAGTGCATGTAGATCAGGATTTAAGTGAACAGGACTTAGAATTAAACCCAGGAGGTCACGAAACATTAATTGAAAATGTTCCGATTGAAAATGTGGATATTCATAGAGTAGCCATAGCGCCTGGGGAAGGCCAACGTACTTTGGACATGATTTCTGATTGCGATTCTGAAGAGCTTTCATTCCCAACAATTTATGCAGGTGTAAAACGAACTTGTTTTAAAACATTTACAAACATAGTTCGATCAGAGCTTAGAAATTTTTATAGAAGAGCTTGTCGAACGGATAAATTGTTTTGGAACTACAAAAAGTTAGAATTAATTAAAATCAGAAATAGTACCTCTATATACTTACGTAAGCATAGCGCGTCTATAGGCATCACAGCTGCTAGTGCATTAAATGACGCTACAATAAATGATCTGATTAGGCATGATGAAGGCTATAGGGTTTTGAAGGATGTACGCTCGTCACCCTCGCACTGGGAAGATGAAAAAAAAAGTGATGGCCATGATTCGACTATTCGGCCTTCCTACCTTTTTTATAACATTGTCGCCCGCTGAGACGAAATGGACAGAATTATTAGTTATTCTTTCCAAAAATGTAGATAATGTAATAATTACACAACAGTCAGCGTCGGAGCTAAGTTTTTCGGAAAAAGCTCGCTTAATACGAGCAGACCCTGTGACGTGCGCTAGGTATTTTGATTATAGGTTTAGACATTTGCTTACTCTATTAAAGGAACCGGGCGGAATTTTTGGAAGTCATTATGTGACCCAACATTATTGGCGTATTGAGTTTCAGCAAAGAGGGTCACCCCATGTCCATGGCATGTTTTAGTTAAAAGATGCTCCACAGCTTGATTCTAGTGACGAATCTTCAATATCTTCCGTCATAAATTTTATTGACCGATTTGTCACTACAAGTACAGCTAATTCAGCCCTTAGTCCGTTCATTGTTTATCAAAAACAAACATAATCAGACATGCAAGCGACAAGTTAGAGACCAGTTCGTATGTCGGTTTCACTTTCCGCATCCTCCTATGCCTCAAACAGAAATATTATTTCCCTTGTCTGACGAATTTCCCAAAAATTTCAGTCCACCGTGAAAACTTTGAAAAAATCAAAAGATTTTTGAATTTTACGCATGAGTCTGAAATCATAACGTATCTCAATAACTTCGAATGTTTCCTTTCTCATAACGAACTTTCTCTCAGTTACGAGAATTATAAATTGGCTATTAGGTCCAGCTTACAAAAGACTAAAGTGTTTTTAAAAAGACCTTTCGAAGAAATATTTGTGAATGCTTATAATAAGCATATTCTTTCTTTGCAGAGGGCCAATATGGATATACAATTCATATTGGATCCTTATGCTTGCTGCAGCTATGTCATTAACTATATTAATAAATCCCAACGGGGCATTTCGTATCTTATGCGTGAAGCAGTTAATGAAGTTCAAAGAGGCAATTTTACAATTAAACAGATGTTTCAGCATATAGGCCATAAATTTATCTCGGGCTCTGAGATTTCAGCTCAGGAAGCAGTATATTGTTGTTTGGGCATGAGTTTGTCAGGATGCAGTAATGCAGTAATGCAGTTATATACATAAATACTGCATGGCCTGAGCATCGAGTTAGAGTTCTCAAATCTAAAAGAGAACTAGAAGAGCTTCCCGCTGAATCCACTGATATTTTCAGTACAGGATGGATAGAACATTATGTTCATCGTCATGATGATCACAATAATTTATGCTTAGCTGAATTCATAGCTTTTTATAATTATAGTAAGAAACAAATGAAGCTGAAAATATAGACTTTGCAGAAGCCGAAGGTAGCAACTTTCCTCTTAATGACGGTAGTGGGTTTGTAAAGAAAAGGACTATTCCCCGAATTGTAAGGTACAGAAGATTTAATTCTAATACAGATAGACAGAATTATTTCCGAGAAACAGCTATGCTATACTTTCCATGGCGAAATGAAGAATTAGATCTTTTAAACAAAAATTGCGAGGAACTTTGTAATCTTCAATTACACAACAATTACGGCCACTAAAATATTTTTTTTTATATACCATTTTTTTTTATTGTAGTTCGTAGTAAGTAGTACTTAGCCTAGACACAAACCCAGGCTATGTACCTTAAATTCTGCCTACGTCAACCCTGTGACACTGTCATATTTGACAATTACTTGCTAGTATAATTAAGCAGTACTTAGTCTGTGTACTTGTCTTTGCACTTGATATTCTTCCTGTAAAATTCTTTTGCATTGATCTTCAAGACGATCGGACGTGCCTTTTCCGAAACTTTGTACATATATATATATGTTAACTTATATATGTTTAACTCGCGTGTGTAGTTTTATTTAAATCCGCCTATATAAATTGGATCGGCTTTTGTTTGGCGACAATATTCATAGTTGAGTATGCTCAACAAAAAAAGCATTTTGGGAGATTATATATTTGAGTGAGTTTTTAAATATTTTCTTCGTAATTTTGTTATTAAATTACATATAACCTCTATTAGGTCCAATATCCACAATAAAGCGATCTCTAATTAACTACAATCTTCAATCTGAGTTTCATTACATATCGCCTATGTAGGCACCTTAAAAAGGTAACAATTTGCGTTAATATATATATTGCAAATTAACTAGCTAATTACCTATATTATACCCAGCGCTAGTGCCTGCTATCAAAGCTTTTAACGCAGCTGATAACCCAACGCATCGGAGCAGCGCAGCAGCAGCAGAACTCCCACGCATGCGCAGCGGCCCAGCAGAGTGTTTTTTCGCAGTCGCAGACCGCGTGCGCGTCGTGTTAGTAAGAATTTGGAGCTGCGGTCGTTTTATTTGGTACCAGTGTCAAAACGAATTACCTTTTGTCTACAAACAGTGCCTAGACTACGTGTCAGGAAAGATTTCAAAAGTTGTTCAAAAATTGTAAAGCTGTGCAAAAAATTATATAGAATGCCAAAATCGCCGAACTTGTGCATCTTGTTTGGTGCCATTTAACCCCTCAATTATGTAATGGCAACATCGTTGCAGGCAAAGCAAAGCCACACGAAATCCAAAAATCAAATTTTTAACTATCTATATATATGAATATTCGATTAAAGTGCAGGGGCAGTGCGTAAAATTTAAGATTAAAATTTCAATAATACCTTACCTTACCTTAAATTATAGTTCTTAATTAATCAAAGTGCATAGTCTCAAAATAAAGTTATTCTTACATTTTGCTTATCATGCATTAGCTTGTTTAAGCCAGATTCTTTGGCAAGCTTATCAAGTTTCATTCGTCTTCTAAAAGCTTTTATATAATTATGCCTATTTTTTTTTATACCTTTCTTTTGAAAAAGTCAATCAAAGCTCATAGACAGTGTCTATTAGACACGTAAACAGTAAACATACTTAATAAAACTTTAACCAGCATCATCACGCCGATCATCGCACACACTACGAAGGCCTTTGGCGGATTTGCTGATGGGTGAGTGAAGAAAGTTTCATGTTTCAAATAAATTTGATTGACTTTCCATAAAAATAAAAAATTAATTTCTTTCTATTATCAAAATGGCAGTGTAAATTAAATAAACTTTATTAAACTACCTTGTACTATGGCCATATATACCTTTCTATACCCTAACCCTCTTTTGTTTTGATCAAGTTCTAACTTACCTAGGAGTACCTATTGCAATTAAACACTTTTTTTGTTGTTGTTAAACTTATTTCAGCATGTACTAAACAGCTGTTCGTTTAATTTGATTAAATAACTGCAAATGAATTCTTTTCTTATTTTTTTGGCCTTCTGCAGCAATTATTAACTGACATATTTTGGTTATGTAGTTTTTTTTATGCACTTTGAAACCGTATCATAAAAATTTTCTAATGCTTATACATATATAATTTCAATTATTATTAGTTTAATATCTTTAATAATGTAAAATAAGACCATGTGCCCAAAATGTTAGTGGTACCCCTTATACTTATTTTTTTATCTTAAATATTTTTTTTGTTGATCCTTTATTTATGATAAATTTATGAAAACTAAGTATGAATTGTTAAAAAATAAAAAAAAACTTTTCCCTGAAAGTAAGGAAGTGAATTAAAATGAAGTGATTGATAATGTTTTGGGATTTTCCTCACAAATGCGCACATCGGAAAATCATGGTAGGGTGGGTGTAGAGCGAGAGCTGTGATAACATCTACATAGCTCATAAAAGTGTGTGTATCATGGTAATACCAAAGAATATAGAACTACATAGAATGCGCATCTCGCCCAAATTCATTTTAGCGCTTGTTGGAACGGGCGGGCGACAGCAAACGAAACGAAATGTTGGTTCTATTTTTAGAACACACACCGTTTGTAGGTACGGGCGGGCGGCACCAAACAATGCCAAATGCTACTTCTATTTTTAGAACTCGCAGACTCCGTTATTTTGCAAAGTTGTTGTCCTTCCAAAATATACAACGGACTAATTTTGACACATATTTTGTGTTGGTGTTGATGGGTCAGTGGTATGTGTGCCTGCGTTATTTTGCAATTATTTTGAGTTCAATTACAGATTTAGGAATTGTTAAAATTTTTTTATTTTTAAAATTTTTTGATCGGTTTTGCGTTTTAAATTTTTGGTTTTATAGTCTTTATTATGGTTTTTGTTTAGTAACGTAGAAATAATTTTTATTTTACGTTGGCTGGTGCTGCCCTTTTCTACCGCCCATTTACCGTGCTTCCGCAATAAAACCAAAATTAAAAATTCTAATATTTTATTTTTGTGATCCCTGCAGTCGCCAAAGAACCATTCGGGTGTTGCAGTGTGGCAAAGACGAATGATATGTTGATTTATTTGTAACTTCTCTGGTTCTGTCTTAAAGCAACTGTGAAAAATAATAATGTGTTTTTTGCAAGCTTCCATTAAACAATCGGAAGGTGGAAAAAGACTTCCGAAGTCAGATTTAGAGCAATAATTTTTATGGAACATAAATATTTCACTTGGGGCTGTAATTACTTCATCCAGTTTCCTTAGTTCCCTTTCGCATTTTCGCAGTTTACCCCACGAAATACCTAATTGAAACTAATTCCAGGAATGAGAATGCAGTTTATGTTCAACAGTATGAGAATCGATAGCAAAATACCCTTTTTCGCATTTTTCTCCGTTTTTACATGAATTTGTTAGTGTGAAGGCAAACGTGGTTATGAAGTGTCATACCAGTCAAATGCTTCGAAAGGGTATGAAGGCTCAAAAACTAAAAATTTACAAATTTTTTTGTATGAGATGCGCATTCTATGTAGTTCTATATTCTTTGGTAATACTAAGTGTTTCTTAGTTTTTTTTCTCATTTTCTTTAATTTTTCTATTATGTTTGCTTATGGTGATCTTCTTTGTTTCTTTCGGTAATTGGCATTAGGTATTTAATTTTTATTTGTGCATAGTTTGGATGTCCGTCAGAAGGAGTCAAAGAACCCCCTCGCAGGCTGCTTGCTAGTCGTAACTAGAAAATCGCGCAAGACGACTTCCTGGAGAGCTGCATCAGTATTTTTGGATGCAGGATTAAAATCTAAACCAAACTATTACATAAATTGGCGCCCAACGTGGGGCCTTTAAGTCTTTTAGGGCTTGTAAGGCCGTTTTAGTTTTTTTTTGTGCAACGTGTGTTGTATTTTATTTACTTCATGGCATAAAATTATTGACACTACTTGTGGCAGTTAAGGCTTAAAACTACTTCTTGACTCTATATTGTCTCATTGGTTCCTTTATTTTATTTTTAAAGCTGTTTTCGATTTTTAAATCCATTTTATTATTTTTTTTTTCTTGAAAGAAAGTCACAACTATTTACTATAGAAATCAATATTATTTTTATTTTTATATTATATATTATTATTTTTGGAGCCTCAAAATTTATACACTATAAAACATATGGTGTAGTATCTGTAGTAAAGCACACATATCCTTATTTCTTTTATTCTCAATTTCAAATTTCTTTATTTTATGATTTATCTTATAGATCCGCTTACGTAGCTGGAATTGCGGCATTTGGCTATTTACCGCGCGTAAAGGGCTTTAAGAATTTATCATAATCTTCTACTTTTGATATTGGAATAGGTTTTTCAAATAGTTGACGCGACATATTCGGAATTTCGCTTTATTTTGGCATGGACCGAAATAGCGACCATTTGTTAGCAATCAATCATTTTGATTTATTTAATCCATTTCCGTCAGATATTTAAAATTATGTAAGCGTTGTCTTTAGTAACATTTTTTTTGAGTTACTGGACAATGATCTTTGGATCACGAAATGGATTGCTCTCTGAGATTTGGAATGCAATTATTTTTGGCTTTGGACCGAAAAATTGACCGCTCAGAGTAGACCTTTTATTGTGTTGCTATCATTTCTTACTTCTTTTTTTTGCTCAGATTGTAGCACATCAGAACGGATAGCTCTTTGAGATTTGGAATGCAAATATTTTTGGTTTTGGACCGAAAAATTAACCGCTCAGAGTAGACCTTTTATTATGTTGCTATCATTGCAATCATCACTAGTATTACCAAAGTTACACCTTCATTTTAATCACACTACTTACTGGATGGGAAAGAAAACCAATACTTTTTCAAACTATACTTTTTGTAATTTTCCAAAACATGAGAGTTTTGAATACAAACAGTTAATATCGAATTTTATTATATCCATTTATTTACGTTATTTTTTTTATTATATACATTATGCCAATCACGCGTAGTAGAGAAGATTTGCGCAGTCTTCCTACCTCAGCTCCTGTGCCCGAGGTGAGATGTACGATTTCCTTGTTGGAATCTCAGGACGTGGTTAAAACGAAATGTGATCACCAATTTCACAGAAAGTGTATCACTACGTACTTAGAGAAAACAAATGAATGCCACATTTGTAAAACTTTATGTCATACAAAAGATTTTCAGGCAATAGACTCTTCAGCTTCAAACAAACACGGGGCTATTGCCAATACTCATTATACTCGCAGTAAATCGCAGTCGGAGACTATTCCAACGTCTGTTGACCAAGCGGCGAGTGTAAGCCAACCTGATTATGACCTTAACACTTCTTTAACTCAAGATCGTGAGCCACTAAAGGGTGTTGCTCCGAGCAAATCAGTGCGGAAGGGTCGTCCGATGAAGCAGCGTGGTGGTCGAAATCTTAATCACGGCCAACGTCTGTCATCTGATGGGTCGGCAATTGTTACGCAATCAATTAATATTGACTACAATTTGATTTTTGAAAAGATGGGACATCTTATTGATCGTCGTATGTCACAACTAAATCTAAAAAGCGACGACACTTCCAACTCAAACGTACAAAATGTACAGCCTAGACTACAAATGCCAGTAGATCTAGATAGTCCTTTGGCTAAGTCTGGAACTCATTCGTTTTCTACGATGAGACCGGAAAAGGTCACTCAAATTATTCAAAGCTGGGGCGTAAAGTTTGATGGCTCTACAAAAGGCCCTACAGTTCAGGAATTTCTATACAGAATTCGAGCTCTTACAGCTGATAATCTTCAAAATGATTTTTCTTTATTATGTAAAAATTTACACGTTTGGAAAAGCGCGTGAGTGGTATTGGAGGTATCGCAAAGAAATCACCCAAGTAGATTGGTTTTTAAGCCAGTTAAACGCACCGTTGCAGCTATAGACGACGACAGTAGTATGGATCCTCCACCTGATAGTGATCTCTCAATAAATGCAGTACGACAATCTGTTGATAATCTAATTTGTTGGAATTGTGGACAGGAAGGTCACCCATGGGATATGTGTTTGCGTGAGAGAAACATTTTCTGCTATGGTTGCGGGGCGAAAAATGTTTATAAGCCGCAATGCGAAACATGTATAAAACGTTCGGAAAACTTACGCAAGGGACCATCTGTCAACAACGTACGGTTGGCCCAAAAGTAATCGTTGTTCCAAAACCAGATTTTTCTTCTCTAGCGTCTGAATCTTTAAAGGAAGTGGCGCTAGAAAATCATTTAAATATTTACTTAATTATGACAAAATCTTTTGATATGCCTAAACCTAATTTATACCCAATCAAACCTTTTCATGAACGCTTAAAAAACTATTCTGAAGTAAGAGCCAAAATCTTTGGAGAAGTTAATTGTGCTAAAATAACTAACAAGCGATCTTCCTTACGTATTCGTAATTTCTGGCAAACTGTCAATCGCACTGCTTATTTCTGCCATTATTAATTATGCATCAGATGGACGTCTGTATGCACCTGTATCATTTCTAGATTTTAGTGAGAACGGCTTGTTAGACACTGGAGCTAACATTAGCTGTATAGGGGCTGATTTAGCTCAAGTTAATTGGTCGCCTTACGCTCGTTTTAAAAAATTTCTTCAGGTGTTAAAACAGCTGACGGAAAGAACCAACCAGTTATCGAGTCAATTCTCATAGACCTAACTTATAATCATACAATAAAAACGCTTACGCTTTATATAGTTCCATCAATACACAAACGTCTTATTCTTGGAATGGATTTTGTGAGAAAGTTTAATTTGTTTCCAGAATTAAATTCTTCCTGTAGTGAGTCTATCAAAGAAGCCCAGATTAATACGATCGATGAAAATAAATTACCTTTAACACCAGACCAGTCAAAGCGTTTGCAGTCCGTCATTAACCTATTTCGCAATTTTGAGACACAAGGCCTTGGGAGAACACCTCTTTTAAAACATCATATTGACGTTGGAGATGCGAGACCTGTAAAGCAACGATTTTACCCAGTGTCACCAGCTGTAGAAAGGCTTACGTTTGAAGAGATAGACAGGATGTTAGCGTTAGACGTCATAGAGTTGTCCAAGAGCTCTTGGAGCTCGCCAATGCACATAATTATTAAACCAAATAAAACTCGTGGATGCTTAGATGCCAGAATGATTAACGAATTTACGAAAAAAGATGCTTATCCTCTACCAAGCATTGACGGCATTTTTGCAAGACTTCCCAAAGCAAATTTAATAACTAAACTTGCGATTGAAAGATGCGTTCTGACAGATATCCTTAACGGAAGAATCTAAGGCTATTACAGCTTTCACAGTCCCTGGTCGTCCTTTATACCGCAAACTATGTGTCGGTTGATGGATGAACTTATTCCACCCGAACTAAAATATTGTGTTTTTGGATACTTAGACGACTTATGTATTGTTTCTGAAGATTTTGAATCACATTTGTCAGTCCTAATCCGTCTCTCTGAGGAATTTCGAAAGGCTAACTTAACGCTAAACATAACAAAAAACAAGTTCTGTGTAACAGAGGTGCAATATTTGGATTATGTTATTGGTAAAGGTGGCATTTCTACAAATCCAGCTAAAATCAGTGCTATTAAGTCATGGCCAGCTCCTAAAACCTTGAGACAGGCCAGAGCTTTTCTTGGTCTTGTTGGCTGGTATAGGCGATTTATTGAAAATTTCTCCAGGATAGTATGCCCAATTACTGAATTATTGTCTACCAAAAAGAAATTTGCTTGGACTGATGCGGCACAAATAGCTTTTGACAAGCTTAAGGATATGCTGACTTCTGCTCCCGTATTGCAAAACCCAGACTTTGAAAATAAATTTTATGTCCACTGCGATGCTAGCGACGTAGGCATCGGTGCAGTTTTAGTGCAGATGTCTGAGGATGGTTTAGAGAAACCAGTAGCCTCTATGTCGAAAAAACTCAACTCCATAGAAAAGTTTAGATGCTTCCTTGAACTTTAACCCTTTGAGGTTATTACTGATCATGCCAGCTTAGTATGGCTTATGAGACAACCAAATTTGAAAGGTCGGCTTGCAAGCTGGGCAATGCGTTTGCAAGGTTACAAATTTGAAGTTAGTCACCACAGAGGCAAAGAGAATGTTGTACCAGATGCGCTTTCACGTATATTTACTGAAGAAGTATCTGCTATTGAAGAAATTGGTCCTGAAGTTGATCTTAGTTCACCATGTTTCAATGATTCTGATTATCAGGATCTGAAATCAAGAATAGTGCAAGAAAAATCTCGCTTTCCTGATTTAAAAATAGTAGATCAGTTTGTTTATATTCGGACA